>APFE031475782.1:0-21702 GCA_000404065.3 Pinus taeda | reverse complement strand
CCATTAATATTAAATCAGAGCAACCTACATTTTGAGATGATTATTCTAATTTTTTTTATTAGAAATAATATTAACGATTGCACTTGCAAAATGGAGAATAACACCTGGAAAATTGCCCAGCTGATAGGTAACTTGTTAATTATGCTATCTGGAGATTACACTTCAAAAATTGATCCAACAACTTGACCTCAAGAGAAGTCTGCTACAACGTGATTTTTCCATCTTCAGGAGTTGACGAATAAGCCTAAGATGACTTATATTCACAAGGAATTTGCGAAGATAATAATGTACCTTAAAACCCTGTTTGGAATGATGACAAATGGCTGCCCCTGTGTGCAGAAGTTCTGAAATAATTTCTGAAGGAATCTGGCTGAGCGGATGTTCTCAAGTAAGACCTAACTCGGCTCTCAAGATTTGGCACAGTAACTCGGCCCAACTACCTGAGAATGCACTCCAAATTCAGCCACAATATTGTTATTGGGTCCTCTTGTGATCTGAGATGATAATTATGTCGGCCTCCTTTTGATTAAAACCTAGCTATTTTTGACAACAAGAAAAACTTTAGTTTGATAAGCTCAAACCTTGAGATAAATCCTGATAATTAATGTTGAGAGAATCAGTGATAAACAGGTCAACTTGACCCCTTTTGGTTGTCGGTAATGTGTGCCCTATAAATGGATAATTAAACTTCAAAAAAGTTTGTCAACAATAAGTTAATCTCAACCTTCTCAGAGGGACTGTCACAACTTTTGAAGAATAGCTATTTCAGACCACAATATTCCTTAGAAAATTAGATGTTTCAGCCTGCTTGGAGAATCTAGAAATGGCAGAACATGGGTAGGGAATATGGCTCAAGAAACACGCACGACTTTGAAACCAAGAAGATGACTTTTGAAGGATAGCTATTTCAGACCACGAAAAATTAGATGTTTCGGCCTGGTTGGAGAATCTGGAAATGACAGAACATGGGTAGGAAATATGACTCAAGAAACCCACACGGCCTTGCAACCAAGAAGATGTATTTCGACCTTCTTCAATTCAAATAGCTCGGCCTCCTTGAAAATAATTCGAACGCTCCTCTTCCGCTTGAGATTTGAATAATCTTGGCCTTTACCTTAGCAAACTTTTCCTTGGAGAGATTGACCACGAACCCCTGCAATGATCCAACATGCGTTGCCGAAGAATGCATTCAACTTATAGTGGCCTTGAAGTTTGCCAACAAATAAATTAAATTATATTTTCAATATAATCTATGGAAATAAACCAAGTAGTGTGGGAAAAGAGAAATACTAACGAAGGTGACAAGAAAGATCCACTTAACCCACCAACTAGGGTGGGGAAAGAGAAATACCAACGAGGTGGCAAGAAAGGTCCACCGAAGCCATGGTAAGTATCATCTATGGAAATAAACCAACTGGGGTGGGAAAAGACGAGGGTTGCAAGAAAGATTAACCAAAGCCATGTTAAGGATATGGATTGAAAGTCTTGATCTGAAACTCTCTTGAGTTTCTCTTCAATAACAATGAGAAATGATAAAATAGAATAGAATGTTTAGAAAATGATCCTCAGCTTCCTTTTGATGAGTTTTCCACAAGTTTCTAGATTCCTTTTTAATATATTTTTATTAGTGGGACCCACTTTGCACTAAGTGACTTTTTGCTGCCCTTTTTAATAAAATATTATTTGTGGTCATTTCTAATAAAATAATATTTGCCACCATTTTCTAATAAAATAATATTTTCCTCTATTTTTCCAATAATAGTTTCCCCCTTTTACTAATTATAATTAACCTTTTATATAATGTCAACAAAATTGGGCAAACTCCTTAGTAATTTCCACACTCACAAAAATCAGAGATACTATGCACAATTAAGATATATTATTGGTAAGCATAGCAATCTCATTCTCAATATGCTCCTAAAGGTTGGCCTCTTCTAATAGAATTTGTAACTTGCATTTCCAAGGTGTAAATTGGAAGCATCTCCAAACCTGTCACACTCTCTAAATCAAGAGTAATTATTCCTACAAATCTGAATCAACCCCAAAGAAAACCAATAAGAAATAAATAAAAGTTCCCCTATACGGTCCCAATTTTTCTTCCAAAGTGCACTAGGGTTTCACACAAAATAACCTATAATAGGTTAAGCCTTCCCCTAAGTACAAATTAACCAAAATACTTAACTCCCTCTCCATCAAGAGAGTTATCTCAATCAAGTATGTGGTGATGCCATCCATGTTGACATTTCAAGAATCACTCGCTCAATGCAAATTTAGAAATTTCAGCATAACCTTGAGTTTCTCCAAATATATTTCATGTGAACATTGGTCTATGGGTTGAATCTAAAATATAAATTACGACAATATATATTTCACTTTTGTCCAAAATGATCTCGTGACCATGCAACATAAGTGGATAAAATCCCACCCCCAAGTCTTTCAACTTTTTCATCAGCCCCATGGGTTAGCTCAGGCAGTTGTGTTCTGAATTACAAGCAAGAGGTCACAAGGTCAAGTCCCTAAGTTGATTGGCTCTATGGTATTATTGGGCCTCACTCGATGTCCCCACTAGGTTAGGTTGTCAAAAACTACAACCAATTTTCCCTGATTAGCATCCTTAAAATGAGGGAAAGTACCATAGGATTTCCTCAAGATGTGTATTCCATCAAAAACAATTGGGTGACCCCATAGGAGAAATTTTCTCCTATATTTGTCTTCATTCGAAAACCCCTAACGACCACTAGTGAAATCGATATATTGTACCATTTTATCTCTGCCCCTAAGTTCGGCATATGTCTCCTCACCCTCCTATCAAGACCATATGTTTGAAGGTGGGCAATCTAATCCTAAAGGCACATTTTTCATTGTGTAATCAGGTGCTTGTGCTTGTTTTTTGTTGGGAACTTTGGGCATGGAATATTGGGTGATTTTGAAGGAGGAAGTGTTTTGACTATAGCCTTGTTCCCTCACCTTAAATGGGGGGTTAATTCTCAACCCTAGTTTCGTGGGATCTCTCTTATTGGCTTATAGCTTAGGAAGGGCACTACTTGGGAAACCTCGATTTTGGTAGTGTGGTCTTGTTTTCCCATATCACATTTTTCACTCTCCTCACACATTACATGCCATATTTCATCAACTTCCCTCTCTGGGTTCACATAATCTTTGGGTCCACAAGGTGCTGGTACACCCCCTCCACTTGTCCACATGTTTGGGTCGAGCTTGGAAATGTTCCCCGAGAGGTTGATGCAACTAAAAGAATGTTAAAAGTGTAGCATGGCCACAATCAATAAACAAAAGAAAAGGATATTATAAAATGAAAACGATGGTCAGGGCATTAAAACAACACATGGGAAAAAGCCAAACATGAGTACTACCCCTTCATTATGGACATCACATTGGTTCCTAGGTTCCCATGAGTGCCCCCACATCATTCAGGAACCCATGCACATCCCAACCCCTAGTGGGCAATGAACCACCCCACATTTAGGGAGTAATAACTACTTATATCATACACATAATGCTCTCATCTCCTGGAGCCTCGAACAGTAACACAAAGAAAAACCAAGAAAAGGCAAAAAACAAATGAAGAAGGGTGGAAAAACAAAGGTTGGGGTAACTCATGTATCCATGATTGCTCCCTCCTAAATTCATACACCTAAATATGTGGACATCCCTCATCATTACCATCCTCTTTTAACCCATGGCATTTGGCTTTGAGATCCTTCTATCCCTATCCACCTATCCAGATGACCCCCTATCAATTGAAGGATGTACCTTAGACCTGTCTTCCTGCTTAGGGGCTCGGAACATCTAATAGGATTGTTTATTAACCACTCCTACCTAGGGAGTAACACTATTACAACCTTAAAGCCATAAATTTGGAAGGGAATTCCATTATGAAGTCTAAATTTTCCCTTGATTAATAAGTTTGGTTCACTTATATGCACTAATGAATTATTGTAGCTAATGATGAGGATGCACATTGGATCTTATATGTAGTTGGCAGGTGGTTTCATCATGGGCTAGGCAACTTAACTGGGGTCCAAGCCCAACAGAGTATCACACTGACACCCCTAGGGGATGCGTTGAGAGCCAGGGAAATTCATCATGTGTTAGAGCATTATTTCATGCCATGAGCACCTTAAGAGTTTTGTTCAATGCCCGCACATTATTTGCGAGATGATGCACTTGGAACAATGTACCCCATCCCACTTAACATGATCATGGCAATTGATCCAAAGCCCAGAGGAGGTTTATCTCACCTTTGAGACTTGGGAGGGCATACAGTATCATGAGAAGCCTCATTTGGAGAATGGTACAGGATTTTCTTTCATCTGGTACTCCATGAGACCAGCATTTGTGACCCAAACCCACTTTGGGGCTCCACATGATGACTTGCATGGAAAATTCATTAGAGAACTTTTGAGGTCTAAAATCGGTCTCCTAAGAAAAATGTATAACCAAAATAAACTTTATAAGGACTAATAGGATTCAAGATGATGATGTCAACCATGGAGGATGATTCACCATTTTTGGGGTAAAAAGGTAAAAAGATTATAAAATAATAAAATAATAAAACTACTTTTTCAATGTGTATTTTCAACTTATATTCCAAAGGTTTTACTCAAATTTCAAGCAGGAGTACTTGTTTGATGCAAAATTTAATTCCTCATCCAAGGAGTACCCATGTTACATACTTTCGATGAACCTTTCTATACGAAAAATGAAAAATACATGAAAACACGTGATTGCAATCACCTTTTTCATGTATTTCTCATATTTTGTGTAGCAGGGTCAATTGAAAGTATGCAACATGGTACCCCTTGGATGAGGAATCAAATTCTGCATCCAACGAGTGTTCACACTCAAAATTTGTGTAAAGCCATACGGAAATAAGTTGAAAATACGAGTTGAAAAAGTAGTTTTTTCTTTTTTCCCTCTAAAATTTGATGATGTAATCTAATCTTATTTTATTATTTCCACTATTATTTTATAATTTCCTTAGGAGGACCATTTTAGACCTCAAAATTCCCCTAATGAGGGGCCATCCCCTAATTCATCTTTATTTGAGCCCTCTCTCTCATCATGGCACTTAGAGGACTCAACATGGCCCTCCAACAACTCTGCATCATCATGATGTCATCAAATCAGCATGCATATGGATGGCTAATTCATAACTTGTGATAGCTAGTAGGTTGGATTGTGACCAAGACTTCTTTTTAGCACAATATTTTAAAATTTTGGGGGATGATTAGGCTAATTTGATTTATAGAGACTCATATAAATAGCAGTGAGTCTCATTTATGAGAACTCACACATTTTCTTTGGAAGTTATTGGAGTATCATGGATGCACTATGATATTTGGAGTTGATTTTCTATCTTGTCTTGGAGCTACTTCTTGAATATAGATGGATATATTGCATGATTATCTTGTAACATATTTTGTTGATGAAATCTTTCTATAGAAAACCTCTAATGATGTTATTGCTACAACTCATGTAAATGTAATTATGCCCTAATTTTCTTGAAGAATTATTTTTGGAATCTATTTGGTTGGCTCTTGTATATGCTACTTGTGATATAACATGCAATGAATGTTCCTAGTGATGAAATGTTATTTCTCATCATGAAACTCCATATTCTAATAGTAGGTAACTGTTGAAGGTTGGAAGCTAGAGCATCAACTTTTGACCTCCTTGAGGGAAAATTTGGCCAATGCATATAGGACTCCATAGCCCAAAGGAATAGGCACTAGTCCAAGGATTTTGGTGATCAAACTCCCCTTTATCCATATTTTCTCCTCCTAAATTTTGGTCCTCCTAAATTTTGGTCCTCCAAAAAGGGGGTAATCTAGAGCTTGCAGCGAAATTTTAGGGAGGTGATTGTTCGCGAATCTATAATGACCCTAAGCAGGAATGTAAGTGATATATAAATCATGTAAACAATCCGACAATCAGAAAAACGAAATATACATTAAGCACCCATGGAAACACTGGAAATAGAGAACTGTTGAGCCATTTTATTACTTCTTCAGGAGCAAAATATAATAGTAATGTTGAACTAAAGGCTGCTACAACTGCTGCACCAAACTGAACTGCGCTACCCCAAAAAATGGTTATGTCTGTTGACTTTGAAGGGCTATAATCATTGCTTCCCGTGCTCTGAAAATTATGAGATTTCAGCTCCTTGCTCCTTGGCCTAAACCCAAAAAACGCATGAAAGAATTGGCCAGATGTTGACCTCAAAATTTTGGCCCATATTCCCCTTAGCTCCTCTAGTTGTTGGCTGAGTTGGGACCCCTATTTGACCCCTTAGATCTGCCCAGAAAAAACTATAAAATTAAGAGTGTGATCCTTGCCCAAAACCCAGAAAACCCAGAAAGGGTTTCCTTTGGTTCCAACCTTCAAAAATTGACCTTTTATAGCTTGACCCTCCTCCAATTTCGAAATATATTGTTGTGACTGATCCTGTCAATATCTACTCTCCCAACTCCAGCAATCCTCCTCAAATGGACCTCCAATTGATCTCCTACTTCTCCCAGCCAGCTCCAACTCTACAATTCCTTCCTCTAAGTCCCACATAAGCCTAGTGGTGGCTCTCTGTGCAGGTCCCAGATAACTGTAAATCAAACTGTTGGGATCTTGGCTCTTTTGGCTCCAAAACTCACAAGAAAGGTTGACCCTTTGTTTCTCTCCCAATCCTCTAACTCTCCCGACAAATGTTTGATCACTGATAGCTCCAAACTCCCCCTGCATATTCTCCAGCTAACCAGAAATACACACTCTCTGTTGTGGCTAAATGATAGTGTTGTACACATTCCTGGAACTCTTGAAATACTTATGGAACTGCCTCTCTAGGGTGGGCATGGATGGTCCCCCGAAGTAGAGGTTGAATCTCTTGCTTGAGAGATTTGTGGCTAAACAGCGAGTTGACTCAGCTAAACAGCAGAGCAAACAATCAAGTAATTTTGATTGCAAGGTGTAAGAATGAATCCAAATGAGAACTCTCTCCTCCTTTTATCTTTGTGGAACTTCCTTGCCTCATGTGGGCCCCTCCATCCAACACTTCGAATTCCCTCCAAACCATTCAAATGGCCTAGTTCAAATTCCCACGTGGGTGGCCCCCACCTTCCACTAGTAACCAAATTAGGTAGAATTTTCTCCTAAGTCCCTAAGTCGAAAATGTCGAGTTCTTTCCCTTAGCCAAAAACGTGTAGAAACACCGTGTTACAAATGTGTTTGAGAAGGGACATGAAAGTCCTCCCCTCCCAAATGTTGCTTGCCCTCAAGCAACCTCAAAGCTGGGTGCTCCAATATGTGCTCACCCTCCCAGGTGGAATGCTCATTCGGCAAGCTCGTCCAATACACCAAAAATCGCCTGTCCTCAAGCAATGCCTAAGCAAGCATCCTCTCTAATTGTTGCTCCCCATTGTCACTGCAAAATGTGCCAGGGTCCCAGATGTGCCACTAGATTGTGCCTGACCTCTTCAGTGTCCTGATATAAAATAATCCTTCAATACCAGGATCCCATGCAATCCTATCCAACATGAATCTCCCCTTGTTCCATTCACTATCCTACTCGGTGAAAGTACCAAAAGTCCCTTGCTCCATCAATGACTCGCTAAAGCGCAATGGAAGATCTGTATGATCTCCCCCTCCAGTAGCCAACGCATCCCTAAGGGTTATTGAGCTATGAAGAGTTGTGATGCCCTAGTTCTCTGCTAGTCCTAGAGTGGTGCCACCATGCTAACACTGCGCTACTCTGACTATGTCATACTCCCCATCATGCGCAATCAATATCCTCCTCTCCTAGAACTTGATAGTGGAGTAATGAAAGAGGAGAGGCACATCTTGCTTGGGCATCTCCATGGCACCAAGGCCTACCCAAGAAAATATAACTCCAAACCTATACAACAACAAAGAATGTCTGCCTCCCCATATGATGAAACCCTTTGTGAACCCCCATGTGTCATCCCATGAGCGAACTATATCACCTTTGGCCACGACTTCGTTCATCACGAATGATCTGTCGCTCAACTAAATCCTTGCATCCCATAGCTAGACCTGTTGTGGCATAGCCTTGTCAACGAATGGAATCCCTCTGACCCTCATCTCTAGTTCCTGCATGTGATCACTGTATAGGATCCATATATCATGGGCTAATTTGATGCATGCTAATTTTCCCTATGCCTGCCACTGTGTAGTACAGATGATCGCTAGGAGCCATGTGTGCCAAAGAGCTACCCCCTGAATGCAACCAAAATATGGGTATCCGATACTCGTAATCAACTCAGCGTATGTGGACCCCTCTTGTCCCTGCCAACCATATCCCCTGGGTCTGCCATCCACCTTCTCAATAATGTGCGAAAACAATGTCTAGAGGTCAGACACATATTGGAAAGTTTCCTCAATCGTACATGGTATCCTCTACTCATGCATGGTCCTGACATTCCCTATGGAAAGAGTTACACATGTCTCCCTCATGACCTTCTCCTTAGTCATAGGCTCACTGATGAACGAAATGCCACCCATGCAGATGATCAGCGCATCACCCAACCTGTGGTTGTCAACTCGTGCACCAAAAATCAATATCCTCCTCTGGTGTCTCTTGTTGTTGTGTTAATTGTCTACTTTGTCTGCTTATGTAGGTCTATTTAATCAATTGGATGAATTTGTTCAGTATCGAAGGAAAAGATTGATTTCTGTTGAAAATAATATTGAGAGGGGGGGTGAATCAGTGTTTTCAATTCAATAATCTTTCATTTCCCAATCGGATTTATATACGCTACTTCAGTGAAGTGAACTTGCATATACACGCTACGGTGATTAAAGAAACTAGCGTATACCTGGAAAACTTATGATTTATCCTATGTTGATCTTTAATCAGTGCATGAATACCTTATTATACAGTAACTATGTGTAGTAATAACATAATAAACCATCACACATAAGCAACACACATGAACACCAAGATTTAAGGTGGAAACCCAATGCGGGAGAAAAACCACCAGCTGTTGTCGTCTCTGTCTTCTTTTAATATAAAGAAAATTTGTTTACAATCTTGTACTGGTGAAGACTCATACCAATACGCAAGAACCCATCTACAAAGGGCTACAACCTTCTCTCGTTTTCCAGCTTCTATTGGAAGGGAGATACAGCTCCCTAACTTTTGTACTAGCCGATATGTTTACTAGAACGCAGGCATTGACCTACAGAAGGCTACGACCTTCTCTCTTCCTCCAGGGACCACATTTCATAAAATTTCAGACTGGATGGTCCTAGTACACAAAAACATAATATGAAGGCCTCGTTTCATCAAATTTTCACATTGGACCCATCAGAACTTTGAAACTCAAACTGCATGAACCAACAATCAATTAATCTAAACAGCCAGATCACTATCACTAGAACATTGTGCTGAACCCAAAGACCTGTATCATCATTCAAAACCTGTTGCAACATCAAAAATCATACATCAGAATGAATACGCTACTTTAGTAAACCCAACTTGCGTGTATATGCTACTTCCTTTAACAAAACCTACGTATACCTTCAAAACTACTGAATCACAAAAACTTCTGAATCAGATATGTACCAACTAGTAATATTCTAAGCATCTATTGTCAATTTACAGAGATCTAGACAGTCAGCAGCAAAGATAACCCTTCTCACTTAATCAATCAAACACATACTCCTTGTGCATTCAGTTTTCTTTCAGATCTAAGAAGACTTCATTGGCAGACAACAGTGAAACGACAACATTGATCAGATAGATCAGTGCTTTTTGAAAAACAAGCATTTCTTTTGCATACACTACTTGGAAGAGTCAAACCTGCGTGTATACGCACCTTTACCAAGGCGAACCAACATATAGATCTGCAAATATTAACTTACCACTTTGTTGTTATTCTAGACTTCAGACATACCCAGATCATGACATTTAAAGAATAAAACATGCGTAAGCAATCAAATCTAGCCCAACCAGTATCAAATCATACAATGTTAAGTCATTTCATGTCTCATGATCCTGATCCAACATTGTATCCAAGGTGCACAAAATATTTCAGATCATATCATAATCATATCCCCTACAACATAAAATATACTCCAGATAGAAGTATTCCTGAGAAACCCTTTCACTTGCACACTTGGCCCTTTGATCTTCTCCTCCTTATCTAGTTTTGGCCTTTCTCAATACCTCGGACCAAAACAACACTTAGAACTTGTGGTATTCTTGGATGGAATCAAATAGTCGTTACTCTACTCAATATTGTGGGGTAACACCATGGTATTGACCCTTGGTATTCTTTACTCTACAATTTCCTTGATTTTCCAACCCATACACGCTTTTCCTCTTATGAAAGTGCGTGCATATGTATACGCTCTTTTTGTTCTGTGAACCTGCCTATATATGCCGCTTTAAAAAGGTGAACCTGCGTATACAGCTTAAACTATCTGAAATTATCATTTTCCTTCAACTTCTTGATTCTGATCAGTAGACCTTTGTTCCAACTTCATGTTCATCTATACAAATGCCATGTTACCTCTGAATTGACCTGTTACCTGTGAAGAGGCTGTATTCTTTCAAAACTATGTATATGTTGTAGCTTTTAACAATTCATTTTTCTTCTTGATCTCTTTTTACAAAGTAAATATGTTTGGTTCAGCTTGGTCATGAACCAATTCCCCTAACTAAGAGGTGTCCAATGACTCTTGGGAGGCCGAAGAGGTTGGAGATCCTACAAAATATCTTCAGTCCTCCTTGAAGGATGAGGATCTGTCAAAATAATGGTGAACTCTGTATTCTCTTCTCGAAAGATTTCTTCTATTGGATTGGTCCTTTGCCTCTTCTTATAGATTTGGAATTCTTTCTCTAGAATTTTTGGGACTATAGGTGAAGCATATTCCCTTGACCTCTTCTCATGCTTCTCCTATGGCGTAGGAGTCTGTGCTATAGTTGTTGATAATATTTATTCTTCTACCTCCTGCAAGGTGTTTTCCTCCCATTGATCCTGGTTCACGTGTTTTTCAATCTTTGGCTTAGGAATGTGAATGTATGGAGTATTCTTCTGTTCTACTCTTAGCTTTGAAATCACTCCCAAGGGGTCATATGATCAGGTGAAACTTAGTGAAGGTAATTTTCTTTAGGAGGATGCTTGCTTCTTTAATTGTTGCCCTGGTATTACAGATGAAAGGGCCCACCTGTGTTTTAATTTTAAATTGGGATTTCTTCTTTGCTGCCACAAAATGCAGCTCGTCCATGTTAATCATTTGTCTTATGTGCTCTAATGAGAAAACTCTAATGGGGACAAACTTCGGCAACCAGTAAGGTGGCAATTCACAGCCATAGAGCTTGATTTCTGTGTAGTTTTGGTACAGGTACTGATCACTTGTTTTGGTCTGCTCACTAAGATGAAGAAATCTTTTGATTTCTGGTCCTATCCTTGGCTCAACATTACCGTTTAATGAGAAAGATATTGTATATAAAGACTAATCACAATCTTCGCTGAAGGTGAATTCATAGGAATTCTTCCTTACCAAGGAAGTCCAATGAATTACTGATTGAGAATTCTCTTGCTCATCTAATTTCTGTAGGGGAAACTGAAATGTGTCTTCCTGATGATATAGAAATAAATAAACTAGGCTTGAAGCATACTTGAAGGTTCCCTCTGTAGAAAATTTCAGGAACTGCTCATGGATTGCATCTGCTAGAAACTAACTGTAGTTTAAGATGGAGGGTTTTTCACCTATGGTAAAGACTGATAAAAAACCAATGACAGCCTCATTAACCCACTGATCGGATTGGTAGCCAAGTAAGCATGAAACAATGGAGATAATCTATTTGGTCATCTCTTGGAACATAGAGGATGAATAAGCGGGATTTTTCTTGGGTAAATGGGCATCCTCAGGGAGAAAAGTCTCAAATATCTTAGCTCTATGTGGGAAGGTGAGTTTTTTGCAGAATTTCATGAGGGAATCTACCGTAAAAGGTTTCAGAGGGGCAGAGTTTTGCACTTGGAGCATTTGGGAGATGGATTTAGATGTGACTGTTAAAAGGATGTCATTATTTTGGGCCACAATTGCCCTCTGATTGGGAATATATCGGAATTGGCACCATGAAACGAACTCAAGGAAGTGGTAAGTCTGAGGGAAAATGAATTGGGGTAGGGAGGAGTCCCACAGGCCCAATTCATCACTGAGGTCTATGAATTTCTGCTTTAACCAGTTGTGAAGTTCATAAAGGTCGAACTCACAACTGGTTTCAATGATCTTATATTCTTGGTCTACCAGAGGTTGGTGGTCTAAATCGATGACAGGGGGTAGAAGGGGATTCTCCTCTGTAACTTTAGATTTTCCTTTAGGAGACATGATGAAAGGGAAATGAACATGAGAAATCGAATTACACGGGAAAGGTTGGTCGAAAACTGGTGATTGAGGTGCAGAGGTAATTAACTTGCTGACGGGTCACAGTGGTGGTCTAGTTCACTCACTGGGCGTTGTCATAGGCTTTGTTTGTTGACTGAGTACGGGAACAGGTATATTTGTTGGTTGTGTACTAGAAAGAAAAACATTGATTACTAATGTATCGAAACAGAAAAAAGAGGCTTGGAGTTGGACTTGGCACTACTTTGGAGATAATTTGGAGTTGTTAGTGGAGTTGGCATCTTCAAGAGGAGGCTAGGGGAGCTAGTTTCCATTTCTAGATAAGGATTTTCACTTGAAAAAATCCTTATTTCATTGTTGTCCATGTATTTAGGTTTTTTATGTTCTATGATATCAAATTTCACGTTCAACTATTACTTTTCAAGTCTTAAATTTTATAGGCTAAATATTGCCCATTTTTTCCCCAAATTTATCATAGGTTTTCCATTTTACTTAGCTGCCTTTTTTTTATTTGCATATTTCTTTCATTTGAAAATTTCAAATATTTCTAGCCACCATGCCTCCAAAAGTGATGGGCATTGCATGAGATCATTATGATATGATTGATGGAAAAATGATCTGTAAATTTTGAAATAAATCTATTGGAGGGGGGCACATTCTCAAGTTGAAACAACACTTGGTTGGAATAAGAGGCCAAGTAAATCCATGTCAAGCACCAAAGGAAGTGATAGGAGATATTAGGGCAAAATACTTTCCAAGTTTATGAAGTTCGAGGAGAATAAGGCTAGAGATAAGGCTCTCCAAAAAGAAATTGCAAGGAAGAATGAAATTTTACAAGCCATGAGAGATGGTGGGTATGATGATTTTGAGATTCAAGACTCTTCTTAAATCCCTTCAACCAATGACCCCCTTCACTATGTTCCTCCTGCTCTTGGGTTTTCTAGTTAAGGCCAACAACCTAAAGGAAAAAAGAGGACGAACATCTAGATTTATTTCTCAAATTCGACCACCATTACCTCTGCTAATCCCACTTCCAACCAAGTCAAACGCAACATTAACCCACTTTGTATGACCATTGGAAAAAGCAATGCAAAGAACCTGTTTTTCAATACATTTCTATCTAGTGGTATGATGCAAATATCCCATTTAATGTTGCTCGATCACTTTATTACCAAGCTATGTGAGACTTTGTTATAGCTGCAGGAAAGGGCTTTAAAGGCCCTAGTGTGCATGACTTGAGGGGAACTCTTTTGCAAAAATTGATTTGTTGCATCAATGGGTATTTCACTGAGTTTAGAGATTCATGGGCGAAAACAAGTTGTTCCATCATGTCAGATGGACAGACCGATGGAAAGAACCGCACTATCATTAATTTCCTTATTTCTTGTCCTCATAGAACCATGTTTTTGAGATTAGTTGATGCATCTAATAAGGTAAAGGATGAAAACCTTCTATTTGAGCTTTTGGAAGAGATTATTTAGGCAGTGGGGGAGGAGAATTTTGTGTAGGTCATCACAAATAATGCCTCAAACTATGTTCTTGTTGGAAAGATGCTAGGGTCCAAATATAAGACCATATGTTGGACTCCATGTGTTGCACATTGCATAGAACTCATGCTCGAGGACATAAGCATAGTGGAGTGGGTAAAAAACATTATAGAGCATCCAAGTGCATCACAAAATACATCTACAACCACTCATGGGTATTGAGCCTAATGAGGAAAAACATTGGGGGAAAGAGCTTGTTAGGCCTGCAATTACGAGATTTGCAACTCACTTCCTTACATTGCAATGTCTCAATTCTCAAAAAAAAAACTTGGAAAAAATATTTTCTTCTAATGAATGGAATTCACCTCGATGGGCTCGTAGACAAGATGGAAAAGACACCAAAATGAATTTTTTTGACAATTATTTTTGAAAAATGACTACAAATCTTGTGAAAATTGGCAAGCCCCTTGTTAAGGTATTACAGATGGTGGATGGGGAAAATTGGTCATGGGCTACATCTATGAGCCTATGGATTAGGCAAAGGAGTAAATATGAGCAGCTTACAAGGATAAATTAGCTAAATATGGGCATATTTGGGATATCATTAATAACAAATGGAACAATTAGCCCCATCATCATATACATGCAGATGGGTATTTCCAGGACCCAAGGTATCATTATAAAGCTCGGCTAGGAGATGTGCTAACTAGGGAGGTCAGAGATGGGTTGCATGATTGTTTGAAGTGCATGGTACCTCACCATTCTAACTAGTTGGAAATACATAAACAACTTACTCTTTCCAGTATGGCAGCAAATACCTTTGGCAAAAACTTGGCAAATATGGGAAGGGATGTGGATCAACCACATAGGTAATTCCAATTTGTTTCTCTTTTAAAGTTCAATTTTTTACAAATTTACAATTCAAACTGTAAATACTTGTAAATAAGTAATGAAATGAACTAACTAATGCCTTTTTGTTTGTAGCACATTGGTGGGGGTCATTTCGTGGCCAATGCCCTCAATTGCAAAAGTTTGCAGTTAGAGGCGATAATTGCACATGTAGTTTCCATATGTACATCATCAATCATGAATTCAACTTCAAATAAGAAGAGCTTGATCATTTTCATTTTCTATGCCTATAGTTCATCCAACATGTTGACCAACCATGAAACCATCACTATGGGAAGCATAAAATAAGGAGAAGAGTTCCAATCAATGTTTTAATCACTCCAATACAATATTTAAGAAATGGAGGAAGTATATAATAATTTCGAGAGTTTTCAAGAATTGTGGAACATCAACAATTCATTCAAATCATTCTAAGACCTTATTGGGCCTAACTTTTTCATAATTTCCTTGAATGTGTACCAATTTAGAGAGGAAATACAATCATTCATTGATTCTTCCACCATGATTTTTTCAAGAAGAGTTTTATATCGCATATCTAGCACATTTGTATGTGAGTGCAATTTTCTATTTTGTTTCATCTTATCACTTCACACTTACATGTTAACTTTTAAGCATGCAAATGTATCTATTCAACAATTAGAGATTATTTTTGAAGTAAGCTTGAAAATTCTAATTATAAAACATCAATGTTAGTCTAAAAGGAATAATTTAAACAATACACTTGAACAATTCCAGATCAACTCTCACTTACAAATATAGAAGCACTTCAGCCACTAGTATTCCTTGTATATCGTCTACCAGACACAACAAAAGAGTGAAAAGCAATAGCATGAATGTGAACTATATGAAACAAAGTGGATTTTGTAATTTTTGTTGAATTGAACAATATGCCTAAATAGTTCCTCGTTTTCTTAACTGGATAGGATTAAGTGATCAAGCCATGTCTTTACTCTAAACAAAATATTTGGATGGTAATACTTAAGGGAATTCTAAATTGTCAAATGGAGCACACCACATTCCACATTTTAGATTAACATTTCCCAATTTTATCTCACCCTTTTCATTGTTGACTCAATAACTCCAAACATGAAGAACAAAGGAAAGATCTGACATGAATGGCATCTAACATACTGTTGATGTAGTGAATTTTCACTATGCCAACAAGGGAAACTAACCTGATCACAAGCCCCAATTACACCTACTTTCGTTAGGAATGGCTAGCTCCGACGGGTTTTAAGGGACCCCGTAAACTGTTTAAACACGTTGAAAGATTGCTTCCGAGAGGAAGACTTTGATTATATCAACAAAATAAAACAACTAACCTTTATGTGTTACATCCTATCTATACTACTTCTAACTCCTCTAATCTAGTCCTAGCTATCCTAATCTATCCTGCATGAGCATAATACAGAGGTTTAAACATCATATATATGTTTGGCAGGAGCGTGATAAAGAAGATTAAACATCATGCACAGATTCAAGTCCAAATGAATCAATCACTGAATTCATCGTTGGACAAGACTGTATTAAAGCTAAATTGCAATCCAATCACTCATATAGGAATCCACATTCTTTTTATGGAATTAAAACTTGCAACTGATGTTTAACTTAGTTTCAAATCAGAAAGCATTCACAAGTTAAACATGAAACTGAATTACATTCAATTTAACAAGACTAATAGTGAACTGTAAGTCATCAATATGCATAAATACAAATCACATTTACATTCATGCCAACAACAACACTCTAATCCAAAACATATAAAAGAACAATCATATAAGTCTGAAACTAAAGGCTCCTTCTTTCCCCAAAACTGTCCTCCTTATTCACAATAAAGACAATCTGTTCTTCTTGAAAATCAAAAGCCCTTTCTCCTCTTCGGAGGTAATACTTATGCAAACACCCTTGACTCTAGGTCTACCCTGCCTCTTCATTTTCCCACTGTTTCCGATATGCAAATCGAGTACACAGAGATAGGATTGTCAGCATGACCGCTAACACGTAGAAAGCATAATGGTCGGATCGATTCATTTCCTGAGGAAGTGAATAGATGTTGGTAAAAAGGGTGACTATATGTTGCCTTCCAATAATGAAGACTGGGACAATTTTGCTTTCGGAATGTATAGGCCACGCATGGGATCCCGACCCGGAATGCTTGAGGTTGGACCTTCAAACACAACGCTTATGTATATATGGCTTTTCAAATCCACTCCTGCATCCTTTACTTCTCACCTGCAAGGATAGCTATCATTAACTTCATTATTGCGAACAATATAACAAAAATATTCACACATAACATAACACTGCCTTCATTAACTTTTATAAAACTATGAGAGCAAGTGCGAAAAGGATGAACACATAAAACACAGGCAACACATAATCTCCTATTGAATCCATAGTCTTGGCACAGTTTTCGAGGGCTTCCTTTAATCGCAATCGGGTATCGGCACCTCCGCAGGTCCCATGCCTTCCACCGCCCCAATGTGCGATTACACTATCGAGACTCCACAGGCCCACATTTTGCACTAAGACCCCACTCCTTTGTTATATCGCAAATTTTGAAAAACATGGGAAAACACAGAAAATTCCACCCCGATCACTTAGGCCAGACCTCAAACTTTATATAATCGGGCATATAATCATCGTCGGGTCTGCTAACTGCATGACCCCCGGGCTCTGCCGATATGCAATATGCAATGGGGCTTCCGGACCCGATATATATATATATATATATATTATATATATTATATATATATATATATCATGGTTGATAAAACCATCGGGTCCGACAGATTGAAGCACGCTCTATGTACATGAGCTTTGGGACAAGGCCGATAGCGATAAGCAATTGAACTACTATCTAAGAAATTAGTCCTATCATCTACTATAATACAGGATAGTTCATTAGCTGGATTATGGGAGGTAATTTCCAACTATGTGCATGTCAAAGTTTCTTCTACTGTTTCTCCATGGAATTCCCCAAAGTAGGTCTCTGTAGCATAAATATTGAAACTATAATTCCCAAGGATAGATTTGGTAAACATTACAAGTTCGTTGGGATCATGTAGCTCTGTCACTACATACTTCATGTATCTCTCGCGATCAATTCTCAGCATATCACCTTTCCCCTTCTGAGGCAGCAAGAGATGGGACCAATCAGTTGAGAAGTATCCATTCAATTTCACTGACCAATCCCTGCTAAGCAGCATTCCATAAGCCTCGGGTATATCGACTACCACTATATCAATGAATTGTGTGTACTGTGGTTTAGTAGCCATCTGAATCAACACATCTTTCAATTCTCCAATTACTTTCACATTTTTCCTATCTAATTGCATGATTTGAGTTCCAGTTTTTTCAGGTATGGCCTGAAGCCTTTTAGCAATAGCATAAGACATAATAGTGGATGAGGCATTGGAATCTACCAAGAAATTGTGGACATTCATGTTGAAAATTTCAAACGTGATGAGGAATGATGGAGTCATAGATTTCGATTTCCTCCCTATCATGGCTGCGCTGACATCTTGGGGTTTTCGATTCATTTTAGATAACATGGCCTCCATAGCTAATGGTATTTGGGCTACACTAGTGGTATTAATAGGTTTAGACATTGGCTTCTTGGTTTGGGTGCTTGAGGTGGTGGTCGTTTTGTAGTTCCACTCATCCATATCTTTCAGTAGCAAATCACTTTGCTGTGTTAATTTTAACAAGTCAAAATATGTGATACTAGCCCTAGACTTCTTGAGATCATCCACAATATTGTAATCAATGTTATAAATAGGATAGGGCAGAGTAAACATGCCTGTTTTTCCATTCTTAGGTGGCAGTTTACCATCTTGAGTAGCCTTCGTTGCAGTGGGAGATGCATTTTCTTTCTCTGGGTGACTTCCAACAGGGGTATTCTTGGATTGACCGCCAGGTCTACTCTTCTCGACAAGAACTCTGGGAGCGGATGCTTTCACAGGGTGAACATCTTGCTTTGTTCGGTCTAAGGGCTTTGTCACACATAGGAGAGGCCCTTTACTTCGTGTGTGGATTTCATTAGCGTTGATTTCTGCAGTGTTATCTCCTTCGTTATCGTTCTCATTACTATGGAAATCCCACAACACATTAATTTGGGTTTCCTCATCCGAGGGTTCTTCTACTTGGTATTCCTCCTCGTCTCCTTGTTCTGGTTTGAGCTCCAGTGTAGGTTCTTTGTTAAGTAGCGAACCAATGAGAGCCAACTCTTCTGTGTTTAAAGCCCCTTCATTAGGTAGAGAAGGCAATGCAAGTTGACCATGACCACCTTCTATTTTCTTCTGATAGAAAGGTTTGAAGGGTTTTTTGTTATTATAATCTCCTCCATTCCCACTTGTACTCTCTCCAACATTTCTTTTCATATCGATGACTGTGTTTCTTAGTTTCTTAATGATCCGATGCAAACCTTCCAGATCTGTGGCATCTTTTTCTTTGGTCTCAGCCACTTTGTTGCCACTCCCACTACTCTTTTTGGATGATTGAGAGGCTTTATTCACTTCAATTGTATAATGACATGCTGTGAGGCTGATCATTTCATTTTCAACTTTCACCGCTTCATCAATAGCACCTTGTAAGGTTTGCACATTACTCCTTTTAACCCACATTGTTGTAGGGACAGGGAGAGTAGAGACATAGAATTCCATGAGCACTTCATCAGTAGGTCTAGCATTAGCTGAGATTCTGTTGAATAGAGTGTTGAATCGGATGTTAAAATCCTTAACTTTTTCATTGGTTTCCATTTTCAAACGGGATAGTTCTAAAACTAAGGTCGTAGGTGTTTTGTCATCACCAAACTTGTCTAAAAAGGCCTGCTGAAAAGCATCCCAAGAGGTGATCGACCCTATTCTCAAGCTGAATACCATGTCAAGGCTACACCAGTCAAAGTAAAAGAGAATAGGTGGCACACTACATCTTCATCAGCGACTCTCAACCTATGTAAGGCTAGGAAGAAAGAGCGAATATGGTTATCAGTGGTATCTCCCCACTCAAGGTCGAAATTAGGTAGCACTCTTTCTGCATTTTTGGGTAAGGGATGCTCTGCCCAAGTACCGCTACAACATCCTGTGCAAGCCAGGGAGGGAATGCTCCTGGAGGAGGTGGGGATTGATTCCCACTTGGAGGAAGAGGTGGAGGCTGATTCCCACCTAGAGGAGGAACATTGCCCATATTATTGACAGGGAAGTTTTGGTTGGATGCTTCTCCGTTAGGATTCTCAGAATCAAGCAAAGAGTTACTTTTAGAAGGGGAATCCTCAGGAATTTCTTCTCAAGGGGTGTTGATACTTTGCAAGGATTCTAGCACAATATCTTCAAGAGAAGTGGCTGCAGATGTATCTTTGCTTAGGGTAAAGATCCTTGGCTTTCTCTTAGTTGTCAGAGGTAAAGAGTGAAAGATGGAAAGTTGAGAGGGAACGAGCATAAGCCTGAGTAAGCGTTCTGACTGGTTGTTCCCGAGTGACAAGATACTCCCACAGTCTCTCTTCTGTGGGTGATCCAGATACGGACTAAGAGGGATCTATGCTTCTTCGAAATGAGGCTTTTTTAGATGTGTGCCAAGATCTCTCCGACCTTTACGATCCATACATTACTCTTTTCGTATCCATGTGCAAATTTAAAAATGAAATCTTGAAAAGTTGTGGACGGCGGTTCGACCCTCCTTCTAGCACCAATTTGTTGACGCGGCGAATTTTCGCGATGCTAACCAGGGAAACTAACCTGATCATAGGCCCCAATTAGACCTGCTTTCTTTTGGAATGGCTAGCTCCGACGGGTTTTAAGGGACCCTGTAAACTGTTTAAACATGTTGAAAGATTGCTTCCGAGAGGAAGACTTCAATTATATCAAGAAAATAAAATAGCTAACCTTTATGTGTTAAATCCTATCTATACTACTTCTAACTACTCTAATCTAGTCCTAGCTATCCTAATCTATCCTACAGGAGCATAATACAGAGGTTCAAACATCATATATATATATTCGGCAGGAGCGTGATAAAGAAGATTAAACATCATGCATAGATTCAAGTCCAAATGAATCAATCACTGAATTCATAGCTGGACAAGATTGTATTAAAGCTAAATTGCAATCCAATCACTCATATAGGAATCCACATTCTTTTTATGCAATTAAAACTTGCATCTGATGTTTAACTTAGTTTCAAATCAGAGATCATTCACAAGTTAACCATGAAATTGAATCACATTCAATTTAACAAGACTAATAGTGAACGGTAAGTCATCAATATGCATAAATACAAATCACATTTAGATTCATGCTAGCAGCAACACTCTGATCCAAAACAGATAAAAGAACAATCAAATAAGTCTGAAACTAAAGGCTCCTTCTTTCCCCAAAACAGTCCTCCTTATTCACAATAAAGCCCAACTGTTCTTCTCGAAAATCAAAAGCCCTTTCTCCTCTTCGGAGGTAATACTTATGCAAACACCCCTGACTCTAGGTCCACCCTGCCTCTTCATCTTCCCACTATTTCCGATATGCAAATCAAGTACACAGAGATAGGATCGTCAGTGTGACTGCTGACAAGTAGAAAGCATAATGGCCGGATCGATTCATTTCTTGAGGAAGTGAACAGATGTTGGTAAAAGGGGTGATTGTATGTTGCCTTCCCATAATGAGACCGAGACAGTTTTGCTTTTGGAATGTACAGGCAACGCGTGGGATCCCGACCCGTAACGTTTGAGGCCAGACCTTCAAACACAACACTTCTGTATATATGGCTTTTCTAATCCACTCCTGCGCCCTTTACTTCTCACCTGCAAGGATAGCTATCATTAGCTTCATGATTGCGAACAATATAACAAAAATATTTACACATAACATAACGATGCCTTCATTAACTTTTATAAAACTACGGGAGCAAGTACGAAAAGGATGAACACATAAAA
>APFE031475775.1:236211-248318 GCA_000404065.3 Pinus taeda | reverse complement strand
GGAGTAAATAGATTGTAATTTGGGTAATTTTTCTAACTGCAAACAGGGACATACTTGTGTATTGGCAAGGAAGCTATGATGGACATCATGTCAGGCCAGGTGATCGCACTCCCTTGATCGTGAGCATGATTGTGATCAATATGGAAGATTTCATAGTCTAGATTGATTGTTTAGCAGTGATAGTTAGTGGGCTCATTCACAAAAGCTTCTATTTCACTAATCCTTTTTATAGAGTTGTCCGATTCAATTTCCAAAGGTTTTAATTACACTATAGAGTTGAGTTTTGAGAGAGTTGTGATTCACAGTGTTAAGTATAACAGATATGACACTTGAAAGAAGACAAGCTTAGTAGAGGTATCAGACTCTATTATAAGCTTACCTGCATATTATAAGGGACTTGGTTAGCTTTTTTATAATTTTATAAACAAGTTCCATGTCGTGGAAATGTGAAAAAAAAAAGTGATATTGCCACCATGTGGCTCTTGTCATATATGGTTTTATACCTTTTTCAAATAATTCTCTAAGAGTTCACAATGCTAAGATTCACTAGGACTTTACAAAGTTTTATTATTTAGTGAAAGACTTTCCAAGATATTACAAGATTTTATAATTGAGTAAAATATTCGCCATGCCTGGTGAGAGATTCGCCAAAAAATTATATATACATATTATATTATTGATAAAATCGACTTCCATTTTTCCTATATACCATGGAGATTCGCCCATTTATTATATTTATAAATTTAGGGGGGGTTCTTAAAATTTTCCCTGCCCGTCGGCGGGTCTAAGTTACCTTAGCTCGGACCTTGCCTTCCCCAGCTTGCAGTTCCCATTTCTAGGATGGAAGGCCTTTCCTTTCCCCCAGAAATTTGATAGAGCTTGCCTCACACTAGCCTCGTAGAGTTTTCACTACACAATTATGAGAGGCAGTGCCTTAGTAGGCCCCCGAGATTGCACAATGCAATTTCCCGAGTTGCAGTCATGTTAACTAAAACTGCGCATTACGCAGTTCCAGTCCTCTGCAAGCCAAGATGGAATGTTCTCTGCACAGTTTTAGTAGTTAGCATCTTACTAGCAATATGGACTATGCTCTACGTAATTCTGGCAATTAGTCTCCCAGGCTCCCAGTGAAAATTGCGCAAATTTCCCAGTCAGTCACCCAGGGTGTGTTGCATGTCAATCCTCAAGTTTCTTTTGGCTTTCAACTAAAAATTTGCTTTCTATGAGTGTTTCTTTGTCTCCAGGTATCACAGGTGTTCATCAATCTCTCAACAATACAGGTACAATCACTACCAAGAGAGCAAGGTCAAAGGACACCATTGAGAGCACAACTAGAGATGTGGTCAAGCATGTGTCTATGAGCTTGCCCATCTATGAAGACACTAAGTTGTTCATAGACAAGGAGATCAAGATCAAATGGTAGGACATCAATGATAACTTTTTAGGCACCTTTGAGGAGAATCTAGAGGACTATAGAGTCTATGTCAACATACACAAGTTTGGCTTGTATCGGGTTGCATCCAGGTATCCCACATTTTCATGTGCCGGCACGATAAATTGGATTGTCTCGCATACTGATCTAGAGACAATGGTGTTGAGTAGTGTCAGTGGAACATAACTTGATACCTTCAGGGCATAGGACTTTCAGGAGACGTATCACTTGTCGTAGCTGGTGAACACAATGGATGAAGTCTTGACCAATCCCAGTAACAATGCGAACTCAAGAGACATCTTGAAGAGCTAGGTGAGAGAGCCATCTAAGTTCATGAAAAAACCCAACCAAGTATACAAGAAAAATACATTGCGGAAGGACTATCAATTCTTTGTCATCTTCGCATGCCACTTATATGACCAAGAGAGCACCTAGACCTTCCCATAGAGTTGGGTTATTGTGTTGGATCATCTGGCACATGAAGGAAGACCTTAAAAAGTTTTTACAAAATTTCTGTCCAAGGCATGTTTGGTCATCTAACCTAAAAACTCAAAATGCATACAAAAATCATCCTAAGTAGACCTAGTGATTCTCATGATAACAGGTCACAACCTGAGCTATCATGCGCAATAGCCGCATCTAATGGCCAGGAACACCAATAGTATGGTGTTGCAGCCTCATAGGTAACTCCTCAATCCAAATATCCAGAATACCGAGGGTTAACCCCTCTACATGATCCTGCAACCCTTCCCGTGTCTCGGTCAAATCCAAATCCTAGAGAACTACCCTCTCGACATTTCTCCGTGCTGGTCCACCTACCTCCTTTTGATATCTCATAGGTCGAACAGTACCAACATTTGTATTCATGAGAACAATTTTAGTTTAGTCTTGGAAACATTAAAAACAAAAAAACATGTAGAAACTTAAAAAACAAAAACATTTGGTCAAAAACAATTTATCTATAGCACCCCATTGAGCGCCCACTGGTAAACTCAACTCTAGATCTCCACGAAAGTCCATCCCTGCATATGGATGCTCCTCAACGATAATGTGTTGTTGATCAAGCCAACTAAAAAATGTAGTAGAAAATGTGATCAATGACTGACCAGCATGTCTAGCCATCAATTTGACCCACCTCTGCATCCGTGGATCTCTAGGACCAACTACACCTAGTGTTACATGTTGAGGTTGAATCAATGGAATTCTCTCTAAGGTAAAAGTGATTAAGAGTGATCCATAGCTAAAATTCTTCATCTTACCACTCTTTACCTTTGTCAGCTGCTCTTTCAGTGAAGAAAGTACGACCTCATACCAGTTGAATAAAGTTGGCTCAAGACACTCAAGTGCATACTGCATGTATGATCTGTTCGCCAGATGAATTGTCACACTGCCTGACAACTTTGTGATAGTGAAAAGGATTGTTCTCAAAGGAAAATTGTGAATATCTCTGATGATTATTTTCCATCTTTTCTAGGCTGTGTACCTAGCAAACAGAATAGTTGAACATAGTCCCTCACTGATTCACCCCCACGGGAAGAACCTGAAAGAGAAATGGGGCACCACGTCTCGACAACCCTGTAAGAAAGTAAACATCATTGATCATAATAGGGACCACTTTGTCCCTTATGAGAAAATTCTGATCCGTTGGATGCCATGCATGAAATAGGAACTACAATAGTTCTGATTATTGCCTCATTCCAAACAACCTAAAGTATTTAAGCAACCCACAGTTTCTGAGGGCCTCAATAGTACCCGAATCATTTAGGACAACCATGTCTTGTTCTTCATGCTGTCTTTCTCGCCAAGTAATAAACATTTTGATCCAATGAAAGCCTGAAATCAAACCATAAGCTTAGTTAGGATCCATTTCATAAAAAAAACTAGAGAAATTTGGGCCAAATAGGTGAAACAAATTTGTGAAACTCGCCCAGCTCAGCCAAGGCAAGGAGATAGTGCGCTACAGAGAAGCTACCCTTCTATTTGGGTGCTTTACAGTGTAGTTTTCAACATGGAAGGATGTGTTAATCCCAAGGGGAAATATTCTAACACCAGGGGCCCTAAAATCCCTAAAAAAATTGCATGAAACTGTAAAAGAATGGCATGAAAAGAAAGAGGAGGGGTAGATCTTCTACCTGGTCCAGATGACATGAGAAATGATCCACAGAATATCTCGCAATCAACTGCTAAAGATTGAGGTAAAAAACTAGTCCAGATCACAAAATGAATGGTAAATATCAAATGGTGAAATAACATGGTAAATTCTTTTTTTATGTTTATTTCATGATCATTAAATGAGTAAACTTTAGTATTACCTATTTTTTACCAATGAAATAGGTATGTTTGATCCGTTTGGTGGTTCTTCAAACAAATTTACAGCTGACTTATAGAATTTGATGTGCATGATCGTGAATTTTACTTTGACCACAAAGAATACTTTTATCTGTTTTTCGAACTCTGTTAAACATCGAAAAAGGAACCCCTTTGGAGTCCTCTTTAAGATCTTTTCAGACTCTCAAAATATGAAAATATGGTTGAGCGCTTGTCCTTTTTAGCTCGTTAATGGATTGGAAATGACATCTACTCAGTACAAATTTAACCATTTTTTAGATTGAGATAGATTATTTATGAAAAAGGAATACGTTGATCGAACATGGTCAATAGGTTCTCTCTCGTATTATTTTGTGGTTTTTGAGACTTAAGGGACAAATCTACGAAAAAGAACTTGTGGAGTTTCTTTTGTCCCCTTTCAAACTCTCTAAACATGAAAAGGACCGAGTTATCATTGTCATTAAACTCGCTAAAACATCAAATAGCAACAAACTTATCCATCATGAAAAGAATGAGTTTCACCTTCATTAGACTCGTTAAAACATCACATAGCGATGGATTCACCCAAAGGGTGGAATTAGACAACAAGCATATGTTATCCTCCTCAAGCTTGATAAAAACAAAGAGGTACTAGTCAGTAATGACGGGGGTGGGAAAATCGAAAAAGGGGTAAACCACTTTATGGTAGTAGGTCACTCTTGAACATGACACTTTCACTTCATCACTGTGACTACATGGGTTGGGTTATCTGCTTGATGGTCATCATACCTTGGTCTATCCTACCATCCATTACTTTGGTTTTGGTTTAATGCTACCAATTCATTCAATGTCGCCAACATGTTCAAGAGAAGTCACCCAATTAAAATTCATCCTTTGCAATACTCATAAACCTTCATTTTCATGACCGCCATTCCTGAACCTTGTGTCGTCAGTCACATTCCATCTCCAAAAATAATTACACTCATTTTGTGTCATTGATGTGGGATACATTAAGGCCATACTGTAACGAGTCGCTTCTTGTCGACATCAGCACATTATCCAAGAAGTTGACTTAGAAACACCCTTTTAGTACCTTGGGGCTTGCATACATCAATGGCAAGTTTCTCACTTCCAACGATAGGTTGACATCATTGGCCTTCGAACGAAAGACTTTGTATGGTGTTCAACACCAAAACATCCATTCACACCATGCAGAATGTATTGCAGTACCTTGAGGATCATTATCATTATTGGTGATTTATCTCGCGTCTGTTAACGGCTTACATCATTAGCTGGTAATCAGGTGGTGTTTTCCCATGTTCGACTTTAAATCACATATTCACATTATTAGACTTGTACTTGAGCGAACGATTGAACGAGATAAAAGACCTCGGATCTAGTTTCAACCATCTGTGATGCAATTTCAGGAAAGTACCAAATCATCCGTATGATGGCTTTACACTGATGGTAATCCCATCATCGGTCTATATCTATAGACGATAATCTATACTTGTAATGAAAGTTTATATGTTGAGCATGGGTATGCCTTCCCTCAGCAATTCATGAAAAATCCAAAATATCATGATATTATGTGTTGTCATTGGTGCAGGTCACCATCCGCTTCGGAACCTCCTCATCACATCATAAATCATATCACTCGACATTATCATTTTTGACTTCAAGCTTTAGGTAGTAGCTGTTACAGATCCATTTGGGTGCATCACTCCCATCATTCAGATCAATACTATTAGTGCTCATCATACCCTAATTCCGTTGCTACATGCCCTAGGCAAGTCATCACTTTGAATGCTTCCTTCCCTAAGTGTTTCCTGGCCCGAAACCCTTCAGAAATGCCTCCTTAAGGGATTAGCGTAGCCTTGATCAGGGGTAAGTGTGCTT
This sequence comes from Pinus taeda, assembly GCA_000404065.3. Classification (NCBI taxonomy): domain Eukaryota; kingdom Viridiplantae; phylum Streptophyta; class Pinopsida; order Pinales; family Pinaceae; genus Pinus; species Pinus taeda. The sequence goes on along the minus strand of APFE031475775.1, from coordinate 242,680 downwards.
CAATGCAGGTAGGCCCATGTCAGGGTGCATTTCAGAACACTTAGGCCCATTTTGACCTGCATTGAGCAAGATTGAGCAAAATCCACATAAGGTTTTGGGAATATTCTTATCTTCTGGAGAATTCTAGAAGATTCCCACACTTATCATCTGGAAAACGAAGGAAGACCTTAAAAATATTTACAAAATTTCTATCCAAGGCATGTTTGGTCATCTGACCTAAAAACACAAAATGCATACAAAAATCATCATAAGTAGACCTAGTGATTCTCATGATAACAGGTCACAACCTGAGCTATTATGCGCAATAGTCACATCCAACAGCCAGCAACAAAAATAGTATGGCATTGCAACCTCATAGGTAACTCTTCAATCTGGATATCTAGAATACCAAGGTTTAACACCTCTACATGATCCTGCAACTCTTCCCGTGTCTCAGTCAAATCCAAATCCTAGAGAACTACCCTCCCGACATTTCTTCGCACTGGTCCACCTACCCACTATTGATGTCTCATAGGTTGAACAGTACCAACATCTGTATTCATGAGAAAGATTTTAGTTTAGCATTGGAAACATTAAAACACAAAAACATGTAGAAACTTAAAAAACAAAAACATTTGGTCAAAATCAATTTACCTATAGCACCCCATTGAGCGCCCACTAGTAAACTCAACTCTAGATCTCCATGAAAATCCATCCCTGCGTATGGATGCTCCTTGATGACAATGTGTTGTCGATCAATCCATCTGAAAAATGTAGTAGAAAATGTAATCGATGATTGACCAGCATGTCTAGCCATCAATTCGACCCACCTCTGCATCCGTGGATCTCTATGACCAACTACACCCGGTGTTACATGTTGAGGTTGAATCAATGGAATTCTCTCTAAGGTAAAAGTGATTAAGAGCGATCCATAGCTAAAATTTTTCATCTTACTGCTCTTCACCTTTTTCAACTGCTCTTTCAGTGAAGTAAGTATGGCCTCACACCAGTTGAATAAAGTTGGATCAAGACACTCAAGTGCATACTGCATGTATGATCTGTTCGCCAGATGAAGTGTCACACTGCTTGACAATTTTGTGATAGTGAAAAGGATTGTTCTCAAAGGAAAATCATGAATGTCTTTGATGATTATCTTTTCATCTTTTCTAGGTTGTGTACCTAGCCGTCAGAATTGTTGAACATAGTCCCTCATTGATTCACCCCCATGGGAAGAACCTGAAAGAGAAATGGGGCACCACGTCTCGACAACCCTATATGAAAGTAAACAACATTGATCATAATAGGGATCACTTGGTCCCTTACGAGAAAAGTCTGATCTGTTGGATCCCATGCATGAAATAGGAACTGTAATAGTTCTGATTGTTGCGTCATTCCGAACAACCTGAATTATTTGAGCAAACCACAGTTTCTGAGGGCCTCAACAATACCTAGATCATTTAGGGCAACCATGTCTTGTTCTTCATGCTCTCTTTCTCGCCAAGAAATAAACATTCTGATTTGATGAAAGCCTGAAATCAAACCATAATCTTAGTTAGCATCCATTTCATGCAAAAAACTGGAGAAATTTGGGCCAAATAGGTGAAACAAATTTGTGAAACTCGCCCAGCGTAGCCAAGGCAAGGAGATAGTGCACTGCAGAGCAGCTACCCATATGTTTGGGTACTTTGCAGCACAATTTTCGACATGGAAGGCTGCGTTGATCCCAAGGTGAAATATTCTAAACCTAGGGGCCCTAAAAACCCTAAAAAGTTGCATGAAAATGTAAAATAATGACATGAAAAGAAAGAGGAGGGGTAGATCTTCTACCTAGTCTAGACAACATGAGAAATGATCCACAGAATCTCTCACAATCAACTGCTAAAGATCGAGGTAAAAAACTGGTCCAGAGCACAAACTGAATGGTAAATATCAAATGGTGAAAATAACATGGTAAATTCTTGTTTTATGTTTATTTCATGATCATTAAATGAGTAAAATTTAGTATTTAACTATTTTTTATCAATGAAATAGGCATGTTTGATCTGTTTGGTGGTTCTTTGAACAGATTTACAGTTGACTTATAGAATTTGACGTGAACGATCATGAATTGTACTTTGAAAACAGAGCATACTTTTATCGCTTTTTCAAACTCTGTTAAACATCGAAAAGGGAACCCACTTGGAGTCCTCTTTAAGCTCTTTTCAGACTCTCAAAATATGAAAATATTGCCGAGTGCTTGTCCTTTTCATCTCGTTAATGGATTGGAAATGACATCTACTCAGTATAAGTCTATCCATTTTCCAGACTGAGATAGATTATTTACGAAAAAGGAATACGTTGATCGAACGTGGTCAATAGGTTCTCTCTCATATTATTTTGTGCATTTTTGGACTTGAGAGACAAATCTACGAAAAAGAACTTGTGGAGTTTTCTTTTTTTCCCTTTTCAAACTCTCTAAACATGAAAAGGATCGAGTTATCATTATCATTAAACTCGTTAAAACGTCAAATAGCGACAAACTTGTCCATCATGACAAGACCGAGTTTCACCTTTGCTAGACTCATTAAAACATCACATAGTGATGGATTCACCCAAATGGTGGAATTATACAACAAGCATATGTTATCCTCCTCAAGATTGATAAAAACAAAGAGGTACTAGTCAGTAATGACTCGGGAAAATGGGAAAGGGGGTAAACCACTTTATGGCAGCAGGTCGCTCTTGAACATGACACTTTCACTTCATCACTATGACTACGTGGGTTGGGTTATCTGCTTGATGGTCATCATACCTTGGTATATCATACCATCCATTACTTTGGTTTTGGTTTAATGCTACCAATTCATTCAATGTCACCGACATGTTCAAGAGAAGTCACTCAATTAAAATTCATCCTTTGCAATACTCATAAACCTTCATTTTCATGACCGCCATTCCTGAACCTTGTGTCATCAGTCACATTCCATCTCCAAAAATCATTACACTCATTTCGTGTCATTGATGTGGGATACATTAAGGTCGTCCTGTAACGAGTCACTTCTTGTCGACATTAGCACATTATCCAAGAAGTTGACTTAGAAACACCCTTTTAGTACCTTGGGGCTTGCATACATCAATGGCAAGTTTCTCACTTCCAACGATAGGTTGACGTCATTGGCCTTCGAACGAAAGACTTTGTATGGTGTTCAACACCAAAACATCCATTCACACCATGCGGAATGTATTGCAGTACCTTGAGGATCATTATCATTATTGGTGATTTATATCGCGTCTGTTAACGGCTTACATCATTAGCTGGTAATCAGGAAGTGTTTTCCCATGTTCGACTTTAAATCACATATTCACATTATTAGACTTGTACTTGAGCGAACGATTGAACGAGATAGAATACCTCAGATCTAGTTTCAACCATCCGTGATGCAATTTCAGGAAAGTACCAAATCATCCGTACGATGGCTTTACACTGATGGTAATCCCATAATCGGTCTATATCTGTAGACGACAATCTATACTTGTAATGAAAGTTTATATGTTGAGCATGGGTATGCCTTCCCTCAGCAATTCATGAAAAATCCAAAATATCATGATATTATGTGTTGTAATTGATGCAGGTCACCTTCCACTTCAGAACCTCCTAATCACATCGTAAATCATATCACTCGACATTATCATTTTCAAATTCATACTTTAGGCGGAAGTTGTTACAAATCCAGTTGGGCACATCACTCCCATCATTCAGATCAGTACTATTATGGCTCATGAAACCCTAATTCCGTTGCTACATGCCCTAGGCAAGTCATCACTTTGAATTCCTCCTTCCCTGAGAGTTTCCTGGCCTGAAACCCTCCAAAAATGCCTCCTTGAGGGACCAACATAGCCTTGGTTAGGGGTAAGTGTGCTTCAGTGCAGGTAGGCCAATGTTAGGGTGCATTTCAGAGCACTTAGACCCACTTTGACCTGCGATGGGCGAGATTGAGCAAAATCCACATAGGGTTTTGGAAATATTCTTATCTTCTAGAGCATTCTAGAAGATTCCCACCCTTATCATCTGGCAAACGAAGGAAGACCTTAAAATTTTTTTACAAAATTTCTGTCCAAGGCATGATTGGTCATCTAACCTAAAAAGTCAAAATGCATACAAAAATCATCCTAAGTAGACATAGTGATTCTCATGATAACAGGTCACAACTTGATCTATCATGCGCAATAGCCGCATCCAATGGCTAGGAACACCAATAGTATGGTGTTGCAGCCTCATAGGTAACTCCATGATCTAGATATCCAGAATACTGAGGGTTAACCCCTCTACATGATCCTGCAACTCCGCCTGTGTCTCGTTCAAATCCAAATCTTGGAGAACTACCCTCCCGATATTTCTCTGCACTAGTACATCTACCTCTTGTTGATGTCTCATAGGTCGAAAAATACCAACGTCTGTATTCATGAGAATGATTTTAGCGTAGTCTTGGAAACATTAAAGCACAAATTTAACATCTAGAAACTTAAAAAACAAAACAATTGGTCAAAAACAATTTACCTATAGCACCCCATTGAGTGCCCACTGGTAAATTCAACTCTAGATCTCAATGAAAATCCATCCCTACATATGGATGCTCCTCGATGACAATGTGTTTCCGAGTGCTTGTCCTTTTCAGCTCATTAATGGATTGGAAATGAAATCTACTCAGTATAAGTTTAACCATTTTCCAGACTGAGATAGATTATTTACGAAAAAGGAATACGTTGATTGAACATGGTCAACAGGTTCTCTCTCGTATTATTTTGTGCTTTTTTTGTACTTGAGAGACAAATCTATGAAAATGAACTTGTGGAGTTTTCTTTTTGTCCCTTTTCAAAGTCTCTAAACATGAGAAGGACCGAGTTATCATTGTCGTTAAACTCGTTAAAACATTAAATAGCGACAAACTTGTGCATCATGACAAGACCAAGTTAAGTAATCCAATACTAATTTACTTAATAGTGAGACACCTTATCTACAAAACTAAAATATTCAGTGCCTAGGAGAACAAAAATCAGTCTGGAAGATTTATTTAATAACAGATGATAATGAAGCTAACCATATATTGTTAATGATTGGACAATGAGAGAAGTTTATTGTCTGCAACAATGAGGAAGTGTATGCCTAAACAAATCAGAAGGCATATACAGGAGTAACTAAGTAGCGTCTCCTATACTATAGACATGTTTGGCATAGAAGGTGGGGATGTTGCACGAGAAATCAACTGAGGAGTTTAGGATAATCTGTATAGTAATTTCCTATTAATAGTTGCAAGCCATTTTGTTAATATGTACAGAGATTATTTAGATACATAATTTATAAGATTAATACTCATGAGTGATATTCGTAAGGATTTTTTCAAGGCAGAGATAAGTATGAAAGTGGTTAAAGGTACTATCATTGAAACACCAGATATATTAAAAAAAATAATGCACCTACATTGGCTGATAAACAAGACCCTCGATGGAAGAGTGAGTGAAGGAATCATGAATAATAAAATAAAATATGAAAATGATAATGAAGGAATACTCTTATTTGTGTAGGGGAAGAAAGTCGTAAAGGAATGAAAGCTATAGCAACGTAGAGAAATACTCACAAAGAGTGATGAATTGTATAGTTACAAGAAAATGGAATATACACATAATAAGAGTATATATAGAAAATAAAACTTGGTAATATGTAAAGAAAAATATATGGCATACTAGTATACCTGAGGAAGCTATCAGAGCATACTTAAGGGTAACATTGTCAAAATTGAATAGAGATGAGGGATGCTTATGATTAAAAAAAAACATGTAAAAGAATGATTCGTTTGAGCTTAGTTTGAGCAATTGGTGGGAATGGTTGGAATCCTTTCACCAACTTAAACATTAGAAATGACCTGGAAAAAATCAATAGGGATGAATAAATGTGGTTACTACAAATATCTTAACATTACTAAGCTCTCTTACTGAAAAGCCTCTTCATGAAAGGAGCCATAGAAGATTGGTCATAACAATAGACAATTGGCACAAACCCTTAGCATAATGGTTTGCAAAGGTCAAGCAATTAATAACTATTACTTGTTTTTTTTAAAGGGGAAAAATGAAGGTAAGTGATAATGAACTAACATAATAACCAACGATGGAAAGGACTAATGCTTCTAATACTAAAAAAAATATCATCTTTACAGCAAATTCAGTAAGTATAAGTAAGATAGATCAATATCAATTTCGAGAATATAGAAATCTAACAAGAAGGAAATGCAATGGCACCCCCCCCCTCGCCCCAATTTTTGATTTTCATATTTGAGGGGCTCAACATACTTAAAATTGTCGTGAATTACAAACCTGTAATATTGTATCATGTAATGATTTGCTCATTTGTTTATTCTATAACCACCTCTCCATTGTGTAGGTTTTAACCCTGTACAGAAATTACCTGCATACGAATTCTAAAACAAATAAAATAAACAATGCGAGAGCATAACAC
>APFE031475775.1:72222-207804 GCA_000404065.3 Pinus taeda | reverse complement strand
AATAATAATGTAAAGCCACAAAAAAACAATAAAGGGATTCTATGGGGCACAGTAATAACAATATGGGGACAATAGGGGCACAACAATATTAATAAGGGGTACAACTACAATAGTAATGGGGTAATCACTAGTATTATAGGGACCCAACACAGTCCAAACATCTAGCAACAAACTCAACCACCTCTTTTTTCAAGTTCGACCAATGATAGAACTTCTTAACTGCTGCCAAAATGTTCTGATATCGTGAGTTTGACCTGAATATGACTTTACATGAAATTCCCTCAAGATAAGCTTCTTGATCTCACTGTTATTCAACACATTGTTCTTGAATCTGACTAAGCCATATGTCATGAGGTGATACTCCTCATCTCTATCACCTTCACCCTGTTGCTGCAATCTCTGTCTCAGGTGCTAGTACATGTCATCATGTTGTCTTGACTACAAGATCCACTCCTGAAATTCAGTCCCATAAGAGCCCACAACTGAAATATGATTCACCCGCACTCTTCTACTAAGAGCAATTGCAACCATGTTCTCATTTCCCTTGATGTACCTAATCTTGAAGTCAAACTCATCGAGGGTAGCCAACCATTTGGCTTACTTGGCATCCAAATTGAGTTGGTCAAACAAGTACCTCAATCCACTATGATCACTCATAAGAATAAGCCTCCTGCCAAGAAGATAATGTCTCTACGTCTTCAAAACATGAATGATAACTGCCAACTCAAGGTCATGAGCCGCATAGTTCTACTCGTGCTCATTCAACTGTATTAACTCATAGCATACCAACTATCCTTCCTGCATCAGGACTCCACCAAGTCCTCTCTTGCAAGAATTTGTACATACCATGAACTCTTTATCTGGATCTGCAATCTTCAAGACTGGAGCATTTGTAAGCAAATGCTTCAACTTCTCAAAACTAGTTGCACACTCTTCAGTCCATTCAAGTTTCTTCCCTTTTCTATGCAAAGATGTAATATGATAGGAAATCCTTAAGAATTTTCTGATGGACCCACTATAGTAACCTGTTAGTCCCATGAATGACCTAACGTCATCCACATTCCTAGGAGTTGGCCACTCCATGATAGCTTTAATATTTTATGGGTCCACTATTATACCTTCCTTGGAATCAACAGGCCCCAAGTAATGAACTTCAGTTTGAAAGAAATTACACTTTCTGAGCTTGGCATACAAATGGTGCTCTATCAACAATTTTAACACTGTTGCCAGGTGCTCTGCATGCTCCTCTTCATTCTTAGAATATATCAATATATCATCAATAGACACTATCATAAACTTGTCTAGATAAGGATGCAACACATTGTTCATCAAACACATGAAAGTAGTTGGAGCATTAGTAACATCGAAAGGAACCACTTCGAACTCATAATGTTCATACCTAGTACGTAATGCAGTCTTGTAATTATCTTCTTCTTTGATGCACACCTGATGATATCCTGATCTCAAATCAATTTTTGAGAACACTACCACTCCCTTCAACTGGTCAAACAAATCATCACTCTGCAACAAAGGATACATGTTCTCAATATTCACCTTGTTCAATTGTGTCTAATCAATTCACAATATGAGAGTACCATATTTTCTCCTCATAAACAATACTAGTGCACCCCAAGACGACACACTTGGCCTAATGTATCCTTTATCAAGCATTTCCTTAAGCTGCAACTTCAATTCCACCAACTATGGAGTAATCATTCTATAAGGTGCCTTTGATGTGACTGCTTCTATTGGTACCAACTCAGTAGAGAAGTCCACTTCCCTATGAGGAGGAAACTTTGAAATATCTATAGGAAATACATCCTGAAACTACTGCAAAACTGGATACCTCTTTAGGACTTCATCGTCCCCAACACCCTTTTCTTCATTACTAGAAGTATGAACTGCAAAAAATACAAATCATTTTCTTCAACTATGCTTAGCCTACATAGCTGTAACCATTCTCACTTATGTAGGCTTCTTCTCACCTTGCAGGGCTCTTCTTTCCCCATCATCATCCAGGCACTCAAAAACCTTATTATAATGATCCACCTTAGTCTTATGAGTGTACAACCAATCCATGCCCAAAAGAATATTGTATGAACCCAAAGGAATCACATTTAGATGTATTGATGTAGGCATACCATTCAGCTCAAACGCACAAGCTCTCACCCAATGATGAACTCTTCTCTTGGTCGTTGTAGCCAACTACACCAACCAAGATTCTACATGCACTTCTTTATTCATGTAACACTTATCCACCAGGTTAGGATTGATATAACTATAGTTAGATCTGGGGTCAATCAAAATAGAAACAACTTGATCACAAATCTTACCCTCCATCTTAATAATGAATGCTTGGTGATTAACTTACCTATTCCACTCCTGCATAAATCTCAGGAATACTCTACCCAACATCTCCAATTGTTTGTTCCTCCTAAGCACTATAAAGGTCTACCACCCTGATGCTATGGACAATCTCTATTGCGATGCTCTCCACCATAAGTCCAACACTGCAAAGGCTTCCTGCCATTGCCTTTGTCTTGCTCCTTAGGCTGAGACCCATGTCCTTTATCAACTGCATTGAACTTCTTACACAACACTACATTCTCCTTGTGACCTACATCCCGAGGTCTTCCTCATTTCATAGCCCACTTTTTGTTAGTCTTATCATGACATTTCTATTCCTACTCAGGCTTAGACTTACGCTTAGACTGCTCATAACAGTGCTTCAACTTCCCAATGAATTCCTCCAATAACCGAGGCTCATCATACTCAATATGATCCTTAAATGCTAAAGGAAATCCACAAATGAACCTTTAGACCTTTGTCTTCTCATTCTTAAGGTACAACACATACCTCAACAACTCTAGAAACTTACTTGTATACTCTTCAGTCCTTTCCTCCCGTCCATGATTGATCCGTGGCTGTACCTGCCTTTGCAAATCTAATAAGCTATGAAGAATCACTGCATTAAACTTGACTTTCTTTTCCTGATCTCTATAAAGTATTTCCCGTGGCTAAATTATCCTGTCATTATCTGCCTTGAAATTTCTAATTTATGCCTTTAGACTTCTTAGGTATGTGCTATATTAAGAGAGTACTCATCTCCATGTTGCTCACTTGATCTATAAGGAGAGTCACGTGAACTGTAATCTCCAAACTTGCCAGGGTAAACATGAGACAAGTGTCACTATGACATGGCTTGACCTCTGAGTTCCATTGAAGGAAGTGGGGCCTACAAACTGAACATTTACTGATATCCCACAGGGATTGCAGACCACTCAGGAGTTGGACAACCACCCTAGGTGATCAATCCCTGAGATGTAACCCTTTTTCTTCGACATAGCATCCCAAACACATGCACAACAAGGCAACAGTGCGATTATGAGGCCCCAACTGCATGCACCAGCCTTCTTCCATGCGGTTATGGCCTAAATCCTCCAGTTCTAAGCATGTGGTTTTGGGATCTGTGCCACTTTTTCAGGATATCCTCCAGACCATTACCCAAAATTGTTTGTAACTTTCTAGAATTCAATCAAAGGTAATGCCAAAGTCATCCAATCAAAACTCAAGCAAGAACTTGACCCAACGATGCCTAATCCATAATAAACATTTCGTCAAACACATGGAAATCATGTAAGCTACAGGTCATGAATGCATATTTGATCATAAATTGATAGTCTTTATATGAGAATCGCCAATAAGGCTCAAAACCCTCTCTAGTAAGCTACAATAGCACTTGTTAGTCCATACATCCATAAACCATTCGATAACTTATCAAATCATGACAAGAGCCACAGACAAGATACATCATATAACCAACAAATAACCAGCATAGAAACCATGGCAAGTCAACCATAATGTTAACATGATAACCAATACAAGTATTCATAAATCACAATAGGAAAAATAACTCTTATTAACATATGAAAATGCCAATCGTGTTAGGGACTTCCACATACCACCTGACCATAGTTTAGGCTAAACCAAATCTCTCTTTCATTCAACCACCCTCATGCCATATTTTAAGCATTAATTTGGGATCTCATGGAATAAACCAAAACAAAACCAACCAGGGCTTCCAGAGGCTAAACCACCTCAACCCTCAACCATAGTGATTCCACCTCTACAATGAAAATGACTAACATCGACCAAATTAGTCTCTACCCAAGCTGTCAAGGCTGCAGGAACTAGTAACTCAACCTTCCAGGGCTCAAGAGGGTTTGTTCCAACCATGGCTCTAGGGAGTAGGAACTCAACCCCCAAGGGCTCTAGAGCGTTTGTCCCAACCTACGACTCTAGGAACTAGTAACTCAACCCATACTTTTCTAGTGCTTGCAGAGTGTTTGTTCGAACCCATAAACACATGGAACCTGAACACCAATAAGATTAACAAGTTGAAAAACCCACAACACCATGGTTATACAAAAAATGGAAAGGAAAGGCTGAAACCACTACCAATCCAAGCAAATCTCCATGCCAATGAAAACACATAACCAGATAATCACATGCATATACCATGCATCCAAAAATCAACAAAGAAATCATACATGCAACTTGTTACCTGCAAAGCAATCTATTTGTAGCTACTGATCCAACTGTTCCCTTGCATGTTCCTGCTTTCCTTTTCCTTCCTCCTCCAAATCCAAGTGAATACCCAAGTGCTCCAAGAAGACTCCAAGATTTCTTTAAGTGTGCAAGAGTATGAGAGAATGAGCTGATAGAACCAAAATTGGAATGACAAAAGCTAGAATTGAAAAAAGATATCAACTGATTCTTTGAAGCCTTTATATCATTGATGCCTCTATTTTCTTCATTTTCCTTAATTTTTCCTCTACTTTCCTTAGCATGCAAATATGTGTCTCTTCACCTTCCTTTTCTCCTGTTTCCTTTATTTTCTTAAATAAAATGCCAATTATTGCCTCTTTGCCTTTGACAATTTCCATAGCCATTAATTAATCACAAGTGATGCCCACTAAAGTGTTTTTCCTATTATTCAACTTGGAATTCATGTTCCATGACGTTGGTCCTTTCTTATTTACATAGAAAATCAACAAGGGATCGTTACAATTGGAAATTGATGATATTCAATTTTATTCATATTTGTATAAATGTTATACCATATTATAGCAAATATTTGATTTCCAGTCCTATCTTAGGTCCTTTATTTATGATATTTTCTTTAATTTGAAGTAATATTTAAAGAGGAGTGCACCTAATGAGAAAACGAGTGTGGGGGGGGGGGGGTGGGTGGGGGGTATTCCCTCAAATGTGATCTTTGAGATTTAATCAATCCCAATGATCAATAACCCCCACTGTATGATCTGTTAGTTCTGCAATTGCAATAGTTCGTGTGACAACTATTCCATTCCAAACTCCTACCAACACCCCAACCACAAAGGTTTTCTTTGGCATAGTACTTTAAGTCTATGCAATTGTGGACCTATCATGTTCTTTGTTCCTAGACCTCAAAAGTAACCAACAACAAAAATTAAAGATGAGTTGACATTTCAAAAATTAGAATTGTAGAAATTGACTTGTTGAAATGGAATTATTGGAAATAAATGTTGAAATTGAGTTATACTATGTTATATCATGAAGTCCCTCCATCCCATATTTCATGGTGGGGAGTTGGGATAACATATGTCTTTTGCCACACATCATTCATCATTGTTGTTTCAACATACCATCTAACTACACAAGTTGGACTACACCCTTATTAGGTATCTACATAATTTGATAGGGTCACTACTCATGCATCCTTAACATTCACATATTTTTATAAAAAATTACTATTACACATAACTGCAAGATCCCTCCATTCAAAATGCTTCTTCATTATATACATATTATTCCATGCCTTTTAGTGTTTGTTATGCACATTTTTGTAGTAACTTACCAACAATTTGTGTTCTTATTAGCATACTCACAACTTGTCTTGAATATTATGTTTTTGACCTTTATGTAGCAATAAATATTCATAGGCTCAAGACCAAATATGTTAGTGGAATAACTACTTCTTATCCATATGCCAAATTGAATAATGTGAGCTTGGTTAATGTTTCTCACATAGTATTGCATGCGTATAAAATATCAATACATTTTTTCATCCTAAACCTCCCTATTAACTGAGCACACCTTGGTCAATTCACAATGTAGAATCTTGTTCACCACTATGTGTTTATCCTATGAATGATATGGGTTTGTCTTACAGTGATGGATCTTGAATTTCTTTACCTACGCAACTACCTTTCCACCAAAAAAATGCTAACGCTCATCTCCATTGAGGCTACATAGGCATTTGAAACTTATAACTATATTCTAAAAACTGAACCTTGTCACGATATCTACCGAACAATCCTTGGTTAACATAATCTCTTTCATTTATCCAAATGCATGTTTTTTTATTTAAAATTTTGCTGGAAATTAATGATATTCAATTTTACTCATGTTTGTATAAATGTTATACCATAATATAACAGATATTTGATTTTTAGACCTATCTTAGGCCCTTAATTTATAATATTTTCTTTAATTTGAGGTTTTTTTAAAGACGAGTGTCACCTATATAAAAACAAGTTGGGGGGGGGGGAGGGGGGGGAGGAGTTATTCCCTCAAATGTTATCTTTGATATTTAATCAATCCCAATGATCAACAACCCCCACTATACAATTTGTTAGCTCTGAAATTCCCATAGTTCTTGTGACAACCATTCCATCCCAATTGTAGATCCCAAGCTCCCACCAACAGCCCAACCACAAGGTTTTCTTTGACATAGTACTTTAAGTCTGTGCAACCGTGACCTGTTATGTTCTTTGTCCATAAACCTACGAAGTAACCAACAACAAAAATTAAAGGTGAGTTTACATTTCAAAAATTAAAATTGTAGAAATTGACTTGTTAAAATGGAATGATTGGAAATAAATGGTGAAATTGAGTTATAATATGTTATATCATGAAGTCTCTCCACCCCAGAATTCACGGTGGTTCTATATCAGTTGGGATAGGCACGCATCATTCATCATTGTTGTTTCAACATACCATCTAAATACACAATTTGGACTACACCATTGTTAGGTATCTACATAATTTGATAGGGTCACTACCCATGCATCCTTAACATCCACATATGTTTATAAAAATCATTATTATACATCACCACGAGATCTCCACAATCAAATTGCTTCTTCTTGATATACATATTATTACATGCCTTTTAGTGCCTTTTATGCACGTTTTTGTAGTAACCTACCAACAATTTGTGTTCTTTTTAGCACACTGACATATCTAGCCTATCTTGAATATTATGTTTTTGACATTTATGTAGAAATAACTATTGATAGGCTCAAGACCAAATAATTTAGTGGCATAACTACTTCCTATTCATATGCCAAATTGAATAATGTGAGCTTGGTTAATGTTTCTCACAGTCTTGTATGCTTATAAAATGTCAATACATTTTTTCATCCTAATCATCCCTATTAAATGAGCACACTTTGGTAATTCACAATCTATAATAATGTTCTCCACTATGTTTTTATCCTGTGGATAATATGGGGTAGTATTATGGTGATGGATCATGAATTTCTTTACATACGCAACTACCTTTCCACTGATAAAATGCTAACCTTCATCTCCATTGAGGTTACATAGGCATTCAAAACTTATGACTATATTACAAAAATGAACCTTGTAAAAATCTCTACCAAACAATCCTTGGTTAACATAATCTCTTTCCACCTTGTCAGATAGTTTGTCGTGGTGATAATATACCTAGTCCTAGCATAGAGCATTAACAAATACTTGGTCCAATAGAGTCTACTTTCCAATGTTGTAATGTCTCTCTGACCATAATATGTTGTAACGACATTTCAACTTTTGTGGATGAACATCCCATACATTAGAAAACATCACACTACTTTGCATATTATGTGGCATCTATAAACAAAGTTGGGCACCAAAGTCTTGAGCCTAACACCTTATGTGTTGTAGTCTTCCCATTATAGTGTCCACTACTTTGGTTATCATCAACTTTTCGTAATATTGCTTGTGGCTCATGATCCAACATGTTGCAATTTAGATGATCCAAGAGGATATTCAAAACCCTCAAGAATTGACGGTTCCAAAATGGTCTCCATGATGTAGAGCTCGATGAGAGATTTTTGATGTCGCTCAAGTGGGCTCAAATAAACATTGTATGAATAAATTATAGCTCTTTGAAGTTTCGAAGAAACATAAAAAAAGTTAACAGGGGTTCCATGTGGAAACACATTGTGAGGACACATGGTAATATGGATTGTATGGGTGATGATGTGGTAGATAGGTGGCCCAAGTAGAAAGCGACATGTGGCATGAGTGGATGATGTGGCAGAGTGGCATACTACCGATGTGGCTAGTGACTCAACAGGCTAACATGGTGGGTAGATTTGACGAGGTGAAAATGTAACATGTGGAACAATCATAAGCCACCATGTGGCAACCTTTGAATGGCCAAGACGGTTCCACCGAACAGTTACGAAAACGTCGGGAAGCAGATCGAACCCCCAACTTGAGCTTGCTAAGTTCAACAGTTTACCATTGTGCCAACTAGTGGCCGTTACAATAGAATGGGCTAAAACCATATTTAAAGTTGGTTAAAATAATATGTACATATGTGGCGTAAGTGGGGATCGACCCTTTGATATTTGATCGACAACCACAACAACATTATGAATGGACCAACTACCATTCAATGTGAATGAGGCGACAATTTCTATAGTTACACTTTAAACTTATCCATAGACTGGAAATGGAAGGTCGCAAGGTTGAACTCGTGACCTCCTGAGGAATGTTTTATGGTTCTAACTATTCAACCAAACTGTTTACCTTATTTGGGAGCCACCAACATATTACTTTTATATTGTAAATATCTTGTAATATTTGCCCGCACTTGAAATATCTTAACTGAATGGTTGATAGAAATTGCAACCTCCCCCAAATTAATCAAGCACTTTTGTTGTTTTTGCAACAAAGGATTTATGTGTAAGGAATGCCAAGCTATATTGTTTTTTGGTGGAATTTAGCCTGAGTATATTGAAAAAAAGTGGTTTTCTCAATACCACTACTTCTGTTGCAGAGTGAGGACAAGATATACATTGTTTTGGGTAGATCAAGTGATGCAGAGAACATTTTGCATCTTAATAAAAGTGGCCACTTAGTTAGAAGTAGGACTTGGAGACGTAAGCTAAACACTAGGTGAAATCTGTTATCAAATTTCTTTAGTGTCTCTCTCTTTTTTCTTAGCTATTATCTCTTCTTGTTCAGACTATCATTTGCTCACTAAGCTTCTTAATTGATTTTTTTCATTCACACATAAGTTTAAAGGGAAAAAATTCATAGATTTTTGGATTAGCAGATCCCATCCATGTATAGTTTATCCAATTGCCCTGTAATCAACTGATAAATCATTGAATGTACTACAAGTTTCCTACATTTCCATCAATCACAATCTTTCGATGTTAATCAAAAACTAAGGAAATCGACAATCTTTGCGAAAGAAGTTGGGAATTGTTTCTACATGAATGAGATCAACATAATATAGTTCATTAACTATCCTAATGACTTCCTCATCTAGGGTCCAAGAGAGATGATTGGGCCCCACATTTTTCTTTTCGAGCTTAACCAAAACCTTGAAATTGAACTCTTCCAATGCCTACTTCTTGACCAAATATTTCAACACAAAGTGATTGATGAAAAACTTAAATGTGTGAATAGGGAGATAATGTTTGAACTTATGGAGCACAGACACCATAGGTAATTCTTCCAACTCCATCAAAGTGTAATCACATTTAGCTCATGAAATTCTATTAATGAAATTGATCAAGTGATCTTGTGTACCTTCTATAGACTGTAGCTTAACATTTCCCGAAGGGATGCTAGGTGCACCCACATGAACATGAAAAATCTTACCAAAATCTAGAAAATATTATAAAAAAGGTGATTACCATTCTCTTATTTTGATATGCTAACCTATGTTGCAGGATTTGGTATAAATAAATGTGATTCCTTTCTACAAAAGCTCTTCTATCGACATTGTTAAGTATGTGTACCCCTTGATAAATCTACAATAGTAACATGTATGTCCCAATGTAGAATGCAACACAAATACATTCGCAAGTGTTATCCAATTGTCAATGATAAAGATATTTGCAAAATCAACCTATAAGTTTTCTTCACATATAATATCAGTCAATGTCACTGTAAATGAGGTACCCCAACATGACTTTGAATGAGGCACAAAAAATAATTTTTTTAATATTCATTGACAATTGCATATATTGACACCTATTTGATAGTAACTATAGTTTCACAACATGATACCTTAGCAAACTATAAATTGTCTATCATCCAAGAAAATTGTTTGGTAATTTAATTGAGTTTAAATTAATGCATAAATTATTGACTAGGGCTTGTAAACCGATGAAGTGTATGTGCACCAATTATGTTAGAATTCTTTATTAGGTGAGTAAATTTTCAAATTGAATTATGATGTTTTCAAGCACATGTTTTATCTAAGAAATTGTCACTCTTGCAAGAAAGGAAAATATCACACTGACAGAAATAAAGCTTAAATTGAAGTGCAAAAGTTAATAACAAAATCAAATCTAAATTCTCTTTACGCTTGCAGAAAATAAAGCTAATCTAAAATTGTAGAAATAAATATCACACCAACAAATATAGATCTACTTCTCACTAAAAGAAATGAAACTAAATCTTAAGTGTAGAAATAAAATGTCACAGTGGTAAATCTAAATCACATTGATAAAGCCTTGAAAATTATACTTCTAATTGATCAAAATTTACATGTGCATAATAGATCCCTTTCGATTTATTTTCTTCTTCCTTCACAAAATGAAATGATTAGATCTATGAAAGAAATCTTCAGCAAACTCTGTTATAAATTCTATCCTCACTGTCATAAGCATTTATTGAAAATCAAAACTGAAAGATTAGCTATGATAATCTAATGCTATAGAACTAAAATACAAAACTGAAATATTAACTAGAAATGAAATGAAACCTTAGAACTCCCAGGGGACCCTCCTGTGAGTTGTAGGAATGCAACTATCAACATAGATTAATCACACATTTAAACACACAACATAGAGGAATAACAAGCTCGCTTTTATAATTACAAAGAGTATTTCAAAATAATAACTAGTCAATGTATATCATCATTGTGTTGAGAGGTGGGTTTTATAACCTCCTTCATTAAATTGTTTGGAGATTTCTAAGCCAATCCTACTTGATAGAAACTCTAAAAATAACATAAGATAACATAAAATAGTGACTCTTCATGATTTTATATCGGAGAAGCAAATCATGAGGCAAAATATTAGCTTCATCCTTATCATCGATCTCCTCGCTTGCCTAATTCATATTTGGCTCCTTTTCCGCTGGGTTGACTTCCACATTGACCTGCTCATATGACATCCTTATCATCTTGCTAGATCATGGAGATAGGTGGATATCGTTATGCCGGTTGTCAACTACCTGTCCATACATTTCGTTCCTCAAATGGTGTTCCAGAACCTACATATTCTTCAAGTAAGTTGCAAAATCGATCATTAGCTGCAAAATTGATGCAATTCAGTAGCTTATTCAAATATTAAATCAAATAATAAGGAAAGAATGAACCTATGAATAAAAGATGATTAAGTATGTGCTTTTTCCAATAACCTTACAAGCTGACACCTTATTGAGACTATTATGGTCAAAAAGGAAGGAAATTGAGTGAATGGAGTATAAGGAAGGTGTCAAAAAGGAACAATTTTGGTCTTCAACAAAAACCTCCCAAGATTATGACTTTATTCACAGGTTGTAGGAAAAAACCACCTTAGTATTCACAAGTTCTACTATAAATATCAACTTGTATCCAACATTTTATCTATTTCCTTATTTCACATGTTCTTTCTAGCGTTGGCTTATCATATGCACCTTTTTCTAAATTGATCTAGCATCCATATTCAATTCATTTTTCTCGTCCAGCTATTCAAATACACCCTTCAATTTAGTGAAACTGTACAGAAAAAATCAACATACTCATGGAGTAAAGCTACAATCTTTGCAACCATATATTCACCCTAGTAATCCATGATAACAACTAGTTTCATATCTACCTCCATCCCATTGTTAATTTGTTTTGTTTGTAATGGCTCGTGTAAATGCATTCTATAGTTAATATCCCATATATCTTTCACTATGTATTGACCTTCTATCCTCAAATTATAGATGCCAAAGTTCCTTAATGGCATGTGTCTATGGGTACACCCTATGTAAAACCTATGGTTAAACATTTTGGGTAATCCTTTTATGGAAACACTAAATGTTTTGTGGTGAGTTTGTAACACCCCTGTCATGTCCTCCAAATCATGCAACACACTCTTATGGGTATCCCATCATCTTGCAAGGGTCTCTCCCAAATGAGATACAACGTTGCAATCCTTTTCTCTACCACGATATGTTCTCCACTTTATCCATGAATTCCCTTGAGTCAATTGTGCCATCATACTTTAGTAATTCATTCAACAAGTTTCATTTTCCCATTGGTATGCTCATGAGCACCATGGATTGTTGTGTGGAATACAAAATCTCCATTCTAACACATACGAAAGGTATCTTCCAAGTCTATGGAAAATGACCACACTTTGTGCCAACTTAACTCTCCATCAAGAATTAGATTTATGTAATCCTCTTGATGCTAAGTAGTGATATTATGAAGTTGAATTAAGGCACCATCATGCAACACTTCCTCAATGTATTCCACAAAGCACACTCCTAAAGTTTTATCTAAAGGTTAAATGAATTTACTACCCTTTTTCACAAATACCTTCCATCTTTGTTTCAAATTCAAATAATATCTATTGGAAACCTAATCCTTAGGGATTATGGCATATGTATTATTCTCTCAAGAAAGAATGTGAATAGTCTGAAGAGAATGTGAAGAGTTAGAAGGAGTCCAAGAGATCTTAGGAGATTAATCCAAAGGTCATAGAAATAATGTACTTGTACATGTATTTTATGAATGAAATGCATCACATGATTATCAATTTATCTTGTCCATTTTTATGTGTATTCAATTGTGGTATGCAAGGATCTTCATACCCTACTTGATTGTTTGAGTGCCAAGGTGTGTGGCCTTCCTCAACGATGAGTTTTATGGTCCTCCTCTCTCATGTCCAAAAACCCTCAATGGCTCCCTCTTGTGCAAGCATTGTGCGAGAAACACCCACACACCAGATGGGCACATTTGTGAATTATTCGTTAATCTCAATGTTAATCTTCTATGGTGAATTCTCTTTGTCTATGCCTTTGTTCTCTTCAACACTCACTCAAATAGGGTCTAGTTTCTATAAACACTTAACATTCTCATCCATTGTGGTCGTGCATGGTGATAACACGTGAATAGGGTCATTCTTAGTGTAAGCATCACCATCTTGCCCTAATCTAGGCGGATATTGGTGGCCACCTGCCAAATCCACTTGGACCCCCACCATTTTTCTCTCAGCTTTTTCAGTTTCCTTAATTGTAGCACAACTTACTATTTTTAGCAGTTTTTTCGGGTCCTGAACTTCCAGAGCTGTTTTGAGGCCCTAAATGGCGTTTTTTGGGAAAAATTGGAGAAACATGGGTCATGGACTAATGTTTCTCTTCCCAAAGTTGTAATTCTCGAATAGACCTTTCTAACGAGATATTGTGCGCATCAAACAGAGACCATATGCCAAAGTTACGACCCCAGGAAGTTGATGTACCAATTTACCCAAACGGGGCCCATAGTTTGGCGTTTCATCTTCTCGGGTTAGGTTTTTGGATGTTTAGGGTTTTCCATTGTTTCTCAACAATAAATGGGCCTTCAAGCCTCATTGTAAGACTATTTAGAGGCATGTAGCTGCCACATGTCTTCTCAGAGATAAGCTACCATCGCCCTAGTTGGTTTATTTCCATTTCTGTTTGTAAACATATTTCAATATTTTACATTAATGAAATGAAGTATTATTTCCGCTACATCTTTGTGTTTATGGTTATCTCTGTAATTTGTTGCATTCCTATTTAAATCTGGATCAGTGGTATCAAAGCAGTCTGCTTTTTTTTCTCTGTTTTTCTTTGCATGTCCCCAACGAGGTTGGGATATAAGGAGTTAGGGATTGAACTGGTCGAACCTTTGCAAGACCAACCCTGCAAATCCCAACGACCTCCCATAGCGGATGAAAAGAAAGATGAGGGGGCAAGAGATCCTATCAAAATCTTGCTCGAAGAAGCCCTCGAGTGACAAAGGAACGTGATGATAGACAACTTTGCCTAGATCCTTCAGCGGCTACCCAGAGGCGACGCATCGGCTGCCAGAAGCTCCTCTGGAAACACCACGCCCTTTAAGGTACAAGTTAATTTGGAAATACCCATCTTCGAGGGTCAAATAGAGCGGATGCCATAGATAAATGGTTAAATTTGCTAGAGGGTTATTTTTCTGTTCGTGATTTTTCCAATCGGGAAAAGATTATTTTCGCTCTTCTCAAAGCAACCCCCCACTTCAAGGACTAGTGGGAAACCTACTGCGAGCTAAAGGATGAAAGTATAGGCTCACTATTTTCAGCTGCACGCACTTGGGATTCATTCCAGGATGCCATCAAGGAGTAGTACTACCTTGTCGGAAGCTATGAGGATCAATACATAAAGTGGACCACGCTGTGGCAAGGAAGGGACCAAGACGTACCAGAGTTTACCAATATTTTCCATACCCTTTGCACAAAGTTGGGTATCAAAGATTTGGAGTAGAATTTGGTACTCAAATACTGCGACTGCCTGCACAAATACATCCAGGAAGAAATAGAATTCCTGAACATCCCCTCACTCGGCACGGCATACTGATATGCTGTCAAGGTCAAGCAAAAGTTTAAACAGAAGAAGTGATACTTTGGATTTGTGAATTCGAAGCAAGGGAAAGGTGCCCCCAAATTGCAGAACAAAGGACAAAGCCAAGGCAGGACGGCCCAAGACAACCTGCCAAAGCTGCAAGCAAAGAATATCACCGCGAAGCCGAAAAAGGATACGGGAAAGTGGTGCGAGTTCCATAAGAGCTCCACTCACAACACAAGTGAGTGTCGGGCAAGCAGTCATTGGTGGCCGAACTAAAGGTTTTAGAATCAGATGCATGTTTTGACTCTGAGTCAAAACCTGACAAGGGGAATGACAAAAGGGAAGCAGATTATCGATGCAGAGCCTAACGCCACCATTGCCACCACGAAGATACATAAGGAGGAACCCGAAGATCCAGAGGAGGAGGAGTGTCTCTTCTACTCCCAGATGTGGGTAAAGGGCTCCCCGCTACAGTTCATTGTCGATAGCGAGAGCCAAAAGAACCTCATCTCAGCAAAGGTCATGAAGCGGTTGGGCTTACCGACCACAGCACATCCACAACTGTACACCATCAGGTGGCTTCACTGAGGATGGGATCTTTGCGTGAGCTAGCAGTGTCGCCTTCCATACAACATCAAGTCCTTCATGGATGAGATATTGTGTGACATTGCTCCCCTTGAAGTTTGTGATGTATTATTAGGACAACCATACTTGTGGAAGCGACATGTTGTGTATGAATCAAGGCCCCGTGTTGTTATTGTTACATTGGGAAATAATTTGTACAGGATACTGGAGGTAGCACCACCTACCGCCATCTCTTTGGTTACTGCAAAACAATGCAGTAAGCTCATTTCCAAAACTGAGAAATTTGTTTTCCTGATGATATGCCCTCAAGGAAAGAAGAAGACGGTGGCCATGACCTCCAAACAGGGCCCCTCCGCACGACAACTACAGATGGACAAGGTCATGGAGGAGTACGAGGACATCTTCACCTCCCTTGCAAGGGTTCCTCTGCACTTTCAGGTCAAACACTCCATCGATCTGACCCTAGGTGCGCCGCTGCCCAATGGAGCAATCTATCGGCGCTCCATTCTAGAGAACGATGAAATTAAGAGGCAGATTCAGGAGCTGTTGTAGAAAGGTCACATTTGTCTGAGTTCATCACCCTGTGGGAGCCTGATCATGTTGGTACAAAAGAAGGATGGGACGTGGAGACTCTGCAATGACTATCAGGCGCTGAACAAGATCACTGTCCATAATAGGTACCTGATCCTGCGGATTGATGACCTCCTGGACCAACTAAAGGGGGAAAAATATTTCAGCAAGATCAATTTGAATTCAGGATATCACCAGTACCAATCAAACCCTCTAATGTGTGGAAGATTGCCTTCAAAGCCAAGGAGGTCCTTTTTGAATGGTTGGTTATGCCTTTTGGATTGATGAATGCTCCTGCAACCTTCATGAGGCTAATGGATGTCATCTTGCAGCCATTCACTAACTCATTCATAGTAGTATACTTGGATGACATCCTGATCTTGAGCTAGAGTTGGAAAGAGAACCTCCACCACATCTGACAGGTTCACCAAACACTCTGGAAACACAAGCTATGTGCCGATTTAGAGAAATGCACTTTTTGCATGACCCAGGTTCAATATCTGGGATACATTATTGATGAACAAGGGGTCCATGTGGATCCAACCAAGATCCAAGTCATTTGTGATTGGCCATCTCCAACCACTCTGACAAAGCTCTGCAGCTTTTTAGGTCTTGCCAGCTTCTACCACAGGTTCGTGTTGGGGTTTTCTCATATCACTTGGCCCTTGAGTCAAGTCACCAAGGGAGGAGCGAAAGAAAAATTCTTTTGGTCTGAATCTCAACAGAAGGCATTCATAGAGTTGAAAGATCGCCTATGCATGACACCAGTTCTCATGTTACCAGATTTGCAACAACCAATTAAGGTCGAGACAAATGCCTCTGACTATGCTATTGGGGCAGTCCTTACTCAGCAGGGGCATCCCGTGGCATATCACAGTGAGACACTTTCAGACATAGTCCGGAAGTATCCCACTTATGACAAAGAGAGGTATTCCATTGTGCAGGGCTGCTGACATTGGAAGCATTACATTTTGGGGAAGGAAACGGTCATCTACACAGGCCACCGACCCCTACAGTTCATACAGACCCAAGGGAAATTGTAGAATGATCACCATCAAAAGTGGTCTACATAGTTGCAACAGTTCCATTTGAATATCAAGTATAAGAAGGGCAACACCAATAATGTCGTAGATTTCCTCAGTCGACCACCGATCATGGCGTTAACCACTGTGCTCAACTCTTGTGGGCACGAGACTTTTGATTGGCCACTTCTCTACAAAAGCGACCTAGAATTCGGCCACACATACCAGACACTCTTGGAAGGTTGGCATGTTCCAAAATTTTACCTCCAAGATGCCTTGTTATGCCACCTAGGTCACCTTTGTGTTCTTTCAAGTGAGCCAAGATGATTTGGGAAGTACACTACAATTGGTCTGCTGGGAATTTCGGGGTCGAGAAAACGGTGGCAGTACTACAAAAGTATTTTTATTAGCTGAATCTTCGACAAGATGTCTGGAAGTACATCAGATCATGCACTGCCTGCGCCATTGCCGAACTGACCATCAAGAAGAAGGCCTCTATACCCCGCTGCCTACCCCTAGTCGAACCTGGGAATCCATCTCCATGGATTACATGTTAGGCCTTCCTTCCACTAAGCATGGAAATGACTGTGTTTTTGTGGTCATCGACATGTTCTCGAAGATGGCCATTATGGCGGCCTGTAAGAAGAATATCACAGCACAAGCCACTGCTAAACTCTTCTTTGAACGAGTGTGGGTGCACTTTGGGATCCCACAGTCTCTCATCTCAGATCAGGACAGTCGGTTCCTCAGTATATTTTGGTCTAGTCTTTGGTTGATGCTGGACACCAAACTCGCTAAGTGCACAACCTTCCATCCTCAAACTGATGGTCAGACAAAGGTTGTCAGCAGGATGATTGTACACATTCTGCACATGTATAACTCAAAGCATCCACGCACATGGGACGAGAGCCTCCCCTATGTTCAACACAGCTACAACCGAGCTCTTTACAGCTCGACCGACCACAACACTTTTTAGGTGGGCTTGGGATTCTAGCCATTATGTCCCATTGATGTGGCCATGCCATTTGCAGCTACTCACATAGATTCGACTCATGCCATTCCGAAACAGATGAGGCAACCAAATTCATTGAGCACATCCAACATATTCTCCAGTAGGTCCATGACATTCTAGAGAAATCAAATGCTAAGTACAAGCAGCGACATGATCAACATCGGGTGCGACACAAGTTTTAGGTGGGCGACAAAGTCTGGTTGCATTTGCAAAAGGAACGCCTTATCGGAGCCTATCAGAAAGTGAGACCACTTTGATATGGGCCTTACACCATTACCAAGGTTATGGGAGATAATGCATTTGAGCTCAGCATTCCCCCATTCCTTGGCCTGCACCCAGTGTTCAATGTGGACTTCCTTCAGCCATACTTTCCACCATTACTAGACACATCCGACATTGCAGAATAACTCACACCCACAGAATTAAATCCAGATTGCATGGAACAAGCTGCAACTAATCGGATCATGGACACACAAATCAAGCACAGTCACCAATAGAATATCCAACTGTATCAAGTTGTCAAAGCAGGCCAACTCCTTCACCAGGGAAAGTGGCTCACCAGGGACCAAGTTCAGCAGAAGTTTCCTCATCTCATGGAGGGACTCAATGCAATGGGGACCATTGCTTCCTAACAGGGGAGGAATAATCAAGGTGGATATCGGTGGCCACCTACCAAATCCAGTTGGACCCCCACCATTGTTCTCTCAGCTTTTTCAGTTTCCTTAATTGTAGCACAACTTACTATTTTTAGCAATTTTTCCGGTCCTGAACTTCTGGAGTCGTTTTGAGGCCCTAAACAACGTTTTTTTTGATAGGAAAAGTGGGAGAAACATGGGTCCATAGACTTATCTTTCTCTTCCCAAATTTGTAGTTCTTGGATAGATCTTTCTAATGAGATATCGTGCGCATCAAACGAAGATCATATGCCAAAGTTACGACCTCGAGAAGTTGATGTACCAATTTACCAAACGGGGCCCACAGTTTGGTGTTTCATCTTCTAGGGTTAGATTTTTGGATGTTTAGGGTTTTCCATTGTTTCTAAACAATAAATAAGCCTTCGAGCCTCATTGTAAGATAGTTTAGAGGCATGTAGATGCCACATATCTTCTTAGAGAAAAGCTACCATCGCCCTAGCTAGTTTATTTCCATTTTTGTTTGTAAGCATATTTCAGTATTTTACATTAATGAAATGAAGTATTATTTCCACTACATCTCTATGTTTATGGTTATCTCTGTAATTTGTTGCATTCCTTTTTAAATCCAGATCATGCCCTTTATCCGTTTGATAGAATTTCTGTGCATGGGAAGCTCTCAAATTTGCCTTCATTTGCTATCCTTTTTGTTTTGTGGTTGAGGTAATGTGAGTATGGCCACCAAATTCTTCAATGGGCTCTGTTATAGGAATCAAGAAAGGAGTTAGATTTGGAAAATATGTTGCTTCATATATTTGGAAGGATAGAGGAAGCTAACTTGATTAATGTCATGGGTGGACAATGGTTGTGGATATTGAACCTGTAGTTCTAGTGTGTACCCAACTCTACATGGCTTACCCTGTGCTCAAAATGGGTGACCCCCATTGCTAATCTAGGGTGATCGCTCGATTCCTATGCATGTTCATCTCCTTATGTGCATATAGCCTCTGAAACCCACATCTCAACTCTCTTCACTTGTGTCCCACAGGAACTCTTCAAGCACCATCTTGACATTTCAGATGGACCTATCACCACCTTGGTGTAGCTCCAGTAATGTAGACTGCATGGCATCTCTCCTCCCACGATGTATCAAATTTGTGTGATAAGGATGAGTCTGACCCCTTGTGTACGATTAATGGCTTATGGTACAATACATGCTCAAATCCTACCAATGTTAATATTTTTTTTAAAGTAATGGGATCATTTTCCTCATGAGGCTAAGAGGAAGAAACTTGATTGGCATAGGCATGAGTTACATTTATGGTGAGAAATTGACAGAACTACTCCCCCAAAATCGCTTGATTTGTGTATACAAAGAGGGAAAATAATCATGTATCAAGAAATTTGAGCTCCTCTTTTTGGGTCCCCCAATCAATCAAGTCAACATATTTGTGGAGCCCATGGATTGAAAGTGTTGATCGTGAGATCTATGAGATTATTCATTTGTGCTTTGTATCATAATCCTTGTGTAAAATTGTGCTCAAGGAGGTATCTAACTATGTAAGCATGTTATAATTATTTTTGTAAAATGTAATTGATATACATGCGCAATCACGAGGGCCTTATTTAGTTGATACTTGGTCATGATAATAAGTTACTAAGTTTGTCACTGGACAAGTAATTTACACATAGGTAAACAAGTTTGAATCAATTGCTACAAATTGGAGCCTTGAAATATGATGACGTTGATCCTTTTATAGTTAATACCATTTTGCTTCTTAATTTTTGTAGAAAACGTTGGAGAATAGGTGCCATTTAGTAATACACCGTCTTCTTCATGTAATTCAGTCCATGTACTGAGATATGAGTTGGATGGATGTTGTCATCGTTGATATTCTATTGCATTGAACATGGTATGTTGAATACGATCAATTAGATGAGAAACATTTGTGGATATATACTTGCTTCCAAATTCAAGAATAATAGTAACTTATAAATAGTCCTTTTATAAGTTTACTAACTAAATTACATTGTAAAGGGGTGCATTTTCAGTAGAATTTGACACTCTTTATTTATTGAGATTAAAATTTTCAGAAAAATGGCTCAAATTGATGAGTTATTAGAGTTATTGAATACTATAATACTCTATTGTATTAGATATATGGTCAAAATCGACAAACAAACTCTTAACCATGTCCTAACCCATTTATAATATTCACAGGACAAAATTGAATTTCTCCAACTTGAGTCACAACTCCAATGAAATGAATTACAATAAAAGAGTCATCATTTTGAGCTAGTCCTTGTTCGAAAAAATTTTCATTTTAAGTTCAGGAAAGAATCTTATCAACAACTAGCACATGATCATATTAGTGATGCCACTTTTAAAGAAAAGTCAAATGAAGATGAAGATGTTCCAATTGTACTTTCAAATCCCATATCTAGAGCTTGGGAAAAAGTCATCAACAACAAGCATAAAACCAATCTTGGATATGAAAAGGAAGTGAATTTTCACATTTGAAACTATTCCAAACCAAGTCGGTTCTAAAGTGTTGGGTTTATTTAGGATAATACTTCACCTGCTCCACTTTCACATCAAATTCCCAAATGCCAACATTGTCAATATGTTGGCCACATGAAGAATTAGTGTTGTGATCTTCCTCATTTTGAGCATTGGGGAAAGTATAATCATCCTTTAGACAAATGTTCTAGTCATAAGAGCCCTGCAAGAGTAGATATTTATCTTGGATGAATGGCTTTTTGTCAATGATCGTCAACAACCATGAAGATATATTGGTCATATTGTAGAATCCATTCTCAAGTATTGACACATCTTGTAGTGGAAATATTCATCTTCTCACCTTGTATATGACAGGGGGGGATATCAATGATTGACTATCAGATTTCAAGTTTCAAAATCCTATTAATCAAACAAAAACAAGTGAGTTTGAGCCACAACCATAACCAATGCCAATAACTAGAGCCTAAAGCTAGAGTTAGCCAGAGCCAAAGTTAGAGCTCTATCTAGATCCATGTTCCATGAGAATGATTTGGTTTGTGGTCATCAGAAAACCACCATTTGGTTTGTGATCCTCCTTAAACTGCCACTCAATAGAAGACTTATAACTTTTTCTAGGCAATGGTTTGTGGTTATCTTTAAACCACCATCTCATAAGTTTGTGGTAATCTTTAAACCACCATTCAAGAACACTTCCATTTTATAAAAGACATCATATTATGGCTAGATTAGGTATTGTTATGAGAACTACTTCAAGCCAAGTTCTAGAGTTGATGGTTAGCCTTAAACCACCGTTTATTAGAAGAATTTGGCTTCTATTACCCATTTGGTTTGTGGTCTTCCTTAAACCACTAGATATAATGATGTAAGAGCATTCAGGCCTAGTCAGCAATGTGATGGCATGATCACATGTTTTGACTAACAAGGTGTTGGAAGACAATAGTTTAGTTAATTTTATTTATTTAAATGTATGAAAGTGTTTATTTAATGGAAAATATGAGAAAATGGCATAGTGGCTGATTGATACTCCCTGTGTGGAGATCAGGCCAAACACTTAGATTTATTTGGCTTGAATAGAATATGAGGAATTTTAAAGGCTTGATTTAGCATTTGTTTAGAAAAGAGTGGAGTTGAAGAGACTTTTTAGTAGAGAGTGAGAGATTTTTGGTTTTGAACCAGAATTGGTTCATGAATCCACTTTTGTATAAATTGTGAGTTTTTTGTCTGATTCAGAGGTTAGCTAGACTAGGAGAGAGAGGCTGGATATGTTAGCGAGAGGTTTGAGAGAAGCAGAAGGAGAGAACGAGGATTTCAAGACTCAAACGGGTTTTTTTATTGTTGTAGTCAAGCCAGAGGGCGAGACTCTGTAAATAATATTATATTGAATAAATGTTTTAGTGCATGTGTTAGTGGGCATTTGTATTGGGATCCTTTGCTTTTCTCTGTATGTTTGCCTGCGGGATAAACTGTACCTTGTTCTCTATTTTACACATGAAATTACGAATAATAGTGTTCGAAATAGTATGAGTATCCTTAGTTCCATAGCAGTGATTGAGCGCTTTTATACCTAGTCGTTTATCCAAAGACTTCATGGAGAAGTTATATATGGAATCATAATTGAAGACAAAGTGTGGCTGAGAATAGTTTTTAACGCAGACTTCAATGAAAACAAGTGGGATCAAGACTAGAGGAAATAGTTGGGAGAAGGCTCAGTGTCCGTTAGATCTATAAGATCAACGGTCAAGATTTATCACATTGGAGGAAGTATTTATGGGTGGATTAGGCCCTAACCCTTGTAATCTTCGATTGCGACATCACCGATGAAATAAGGACCGTTGGATCGAAAAGCAGATGAACGACTAAGATGCGATCGACGATCACATATCATAGAGGCAAAGGACTTGGACAATGGCATTAGCGATGGCCGATAAGTGATACTCTGATATCGCCGATAGCGAAGTGCCAATCGACGATCGGAGATCGGACCGATCGGTAGTTGGACAATCAGAGATATGAAACATTAACATAGAAGGCGCAGACCCGATGGATGTATAGTTTTGGGTGTATGAATTTTGAAGTCCGAACTAAGGGTTCGGAGCAAGATTTCTTTTGGTTTTCCCATGTATTTGGTAATTGTTGTTCCAGGGGTTTTTAAAGGGAAAGTGGAAGATTAACACTTCTGATAGACTTGTGGGCTCTGATAAAGTGTAAGTCCATGGTTTAAAGGCTTAAGGTCTATATGTAATGCTCCAATAGTTGAATGGACCATGATTTTAAAGGCTAAGGCCTAAGGAAACGCTTCTGATTGTTGGATATGTGGGGATGATTGCCTTAACAACGGGTTCTCGGCATCATTTGTGGTATCAGAGCTAGCTTAACGCTCTATAAAGATTGTTTTGGGAACTGAATTTTAATTCCAGCATATGTATAATTTCCATGAAGTGAATTTGATGCAGATGAGGATCAAACTACAAACGACACTAAGATTAGAATGGGGAAGCAGTGAATCTCTGAGGAAGGTCTGGTAAGAATGTTTAATTTGATAATTTTGCAGAGATGTATTTTGAATGTCTAAAGAATAACAGGGGATTGAAATTTCAACAGAGAAGATGTTTTCCTTTCAGGAAAATGAAATTCTGTGTAAATTAATTGCATGATTGATTTGATTCAGGTGAAAGGTTTAGAAGTTAAAGCTGAACAAAAGAGGGGTTTGCTGTAGCATTGAATTCATTTAAATGGTTGAATAATTTTGTGAAAAATGAGAATGATTGAGGATTGTTTGAAGTATTGTTGAAAGCAATGAAATTGATGATTGAGAGAATAGAGATTGGGTTTAATAGGACTGAAAGAAGAACCACTACAAGGAATGACTTTTGGAATTTGTAGAAGCAAAACATGATTTGCTTACAACCTGGTTATCAAGAGGAATTGGTAGTGTTTGTCATGAATTGATATATATAATTGAAACTCAGATCTAATCTTAATTCACCTTTAAATTTGAAGGATCCATTATGAAAAGTAAAATGGGAAATAGTTGTTGGCTGTGTGGAGTCTTTTGAATGGAAAGTCTTGGTGAAATAGTGAACAGATGAATCCTTTGGCAAAGATTTAACTGATGGAATGGGGATTAGTTTTAAGACATCTTTGAAGGAAATATTGCAAGTTTGAAAGGTGCTTTGATGTATCTTGAGATAAGATTATGCAGGTCAGTGGAAGTAGTGGAATTGTTGAAAGGTGGAATGAGTTGTACCAACATCATAGTATATGAGCTATGTAAAGAAGATAAAGTGAGAAGAACTCTCAGATGAGTAAAGGTGACAGTACCCAACAGTAAATGAAATTGCTGAATGAAGAAGAAAGTGAGCAACTAAAGATGTAGAGCCTAAAGCAAGGAGTATTCAAGAGGAGATGAGAACAACTTCCAACTGTGGTTAGGTAGAAGTTGTGAGGCAACTCCACAATTGTGATTGTGATAGGAGATAACAATTCCAGCAAGAGGAGTGCTGGGTAGAATTGTTAGTCAGTGAAAGGTTCGAGGAAAGAACCAATATATGCCAAAAGGCTAAACTCAAGAAAGTTTGGTGAGGCATGAAGGAGACTTGTTACAGGTGAAATGGAAAAAGTTAGTTGCAATTCACTAGTGAACAAGGAAAGTTCACCAGAGGAAGGAAAGGAATTGACTATTGATAGTTATGATAGGGGTACAGAGGAAAGTCATAGACAGGGGGAAAAGACTACCGAAGTATTTGAACTCAAAGGAATGAGTAAAGAAGAAAGGGACATAGAGTTGGTTGAGATGAAGGCAGAACTCAGTCATTTGGAGAAGCGTGTATTGAAAGGGATTAGAGAAAAATGGAAACAAGGATTTTATGTGGGAAGAAGAGTTAAATGGCCTGTCAGAGAATTGTTTGCTGAGAAATTAATACTTCAAATAGTTGAGAATGAAGGAATAGAATAAATCTATGAACCAGAGAAAGGATCTCTCCTTGGGGAAGGAGACAGTGATGACAAGGATAAAGAACTGATCTATGCAAATCAGAATGAGAGGAATGTGTTGATAGCATCCTCACGGACAAGAGGATCTCCCATTTTTGGGATTAATCATTTTTGTGAATGTAAAATTGCAGGTATGAAACTTAATGAATTTAAACCTATGTATAAAAAGGTGAAAGAGGCAGAGGCAAGAAAACCACAAAAGGAGATGCATAAGGACTTTCAAGACTTCAATTGGTGGAGGAAATTAAAAGGTATAGCTAAATGGTTGTGTCTTCTTTTAGTGAAAACTTATTGGATCATATTTGAAGGAATTTTAGCATGGATAGAAGACCAATGGGAAATGGAAACAGGAAAGGAAACAAATGCATTACAGATTTGTGGAGTGAAGAGAAGGAAAGCTAACACAAAGAACTTAGCTAAAGAAGTTAAGCCAAGGAAACCTTTGAAATATCAAAGTATTATCAGAGAAGAGGAAGAGGCATTGTTGTCTTATTTGGGCAGACTGAGTGTTGGAAGAAATTGCGTAAAACAGGAAGGTATTCTACAAACTTATGATGAGGTTGCCAAGCATAGTCAAGAAGTTGCAGTCCCATAAGTTTTCTTTAATGAGGAAGAAGTCAGAGATGTTGAGGAAGAAGCATGAGGATCTGATAATTGAGGCTTCAAATGAAGAGCCTTGCATTTTTGAAACTGATATGTTGTGTATGTTTTCAGTTTTGATAGGCAATGAACAAAAATTGGACAATGTGCTTATGCATGTTGAAGACAAAGTGAGATTATTGGAAGAAATGGCTAAAGCAGAAAGATATTTTGAGCATGTATTTAATAATTTTGAGAATGATGGTATTGACAGGGAAATTGTCATGATTAAAGAAGCTAAAGATAAGCAAATGAAAGTTTGTGATGATAACCAGAATGAAATATCTTCAGTAGAGAATCAAAATGAAAGTACTATGGAAATTATGAAGGAATATAAGATGATGTTGACAAATACTGAAGTTCAGGAATTTTGTGACTTTAAGGAGGATTATTTTTATGAATCTGTAAACCATGAAGAAGCTTTAAAAAACCAAAATTTTGTTTTTGATGTGGGAGAAGATGAAACAACATCATTTTGTTGCAATGGTCTAAGTATAGAGGATGAAAAGATACTTCATAATGATATGATCCAAGAAATCTTAGCTATTGAATTATTGAATGATAATCTTCTATTAGAACAAGGAACACTGTGTAATGTAGAGGAAAGTATTGGAATGAGAATTGATGACAGTTTCATAACTTTCGCAAAAGGACAGTTTAAAGAGTTGATGGCAGAATCACTTTTGAAGATTGAAAACCATAGTTATTTTGAGTCTGACAATTGTGGTGGAAATTCTGTTTTATACAGGAAGGAGGAGTCATATGCAAATGACATGCTTATTGAATATGAAGGAATTGGCATTTTGCTGGAAAAGTTATTAGATAAATCTGATAACATAGAGGAATAGATTATCTTTGATGATAATGAAAGAGAGGCTATGGAGTACAAACAACAGTTTGTAAATGGCAGAGGTGAAGAAGAATTGGACATAAATTTCATAATTTCTATGGTGGAAATAAATGTACAGCATACAGATGTCAGTGGAGTTCAGTTGAGGACAAATTGTAAAGGGGAAGTTGATAAATTTTGGAAGATGAAATCAGATGAGAAAAGGGACAACAAGAAGGAGAAATTAACCACAAGAATTTGTATCAGCAAGGACAAAGGACAACAACAAAATAAGGTTTGGAATCCTGGAATAATAGAAGTGACAGTGGCAGAAGGATTGAATCAACAACATGATGAAAGTAATGACCAGTTACAAAGTAAAGTTTGGGATACTGGATAGACAACATAAGAAACACATGACCAGGAGGTCATGGAATCTTTCAACTTTGGGAGTCTGATGCAGGAGCATTCAGGCCTAGTCAGCAATGTGATGGCATGATCACATGTTGTGACTAACAAGGGGTTGGAAGACAATAGTTTAGTTAATTTTATTTATTTAAATGTATGAGAGTGTTTATTTATTGGACAATATGAGAAAAGGGCATAGTTGTTGACTGATCCTCCCTGTGTGGAGATCAGGCCAAACAATTAGATTTATTTGGCTTGAATAGAATATAAGGAATTTTAAAAGCTTGATTTAGCATTTGCTTAGAAAAGAGTGGAGTTGAAGAGACTTGTTAAGAGAGAGTGAGAGATTTTTGGTTCTAAACCAGAATTGGTTCATGAATCCACTTTTGTATAAATTGCGAGTTTTTTTTGTCTAATTCAGAGGTTAGCTAGACTAGGAGAGAGAGGCTGGATAGGTTAGCGAGTGTTTTGAGAGAAGTAGAAAGGAGAGAGCGAGGATTTCAAGACTGAAACATATATTTTTATTTTTATTTTTTATTATATATATATATTATATATATATATATATATATATATATATATATATATATATATATTATATATATATAATATTTTGTTATTGCTGTAGTCAATCCAGAGGGCGAGACTCTGTAAATAGTATTATATTGAATAAATGTTTTAATGCATGTGTTAATGGGAATTTGTATTGGGATCCTTTGCTTTTCTCTGTATGTTTGCCTGCGGGATAAACTGTACCTTGTTCTTTGTTTTACGCATGGAATTACAAATAACAGTGTTCGAAATAGTATGAGTATCCTTAGTTCCATAGCAGTGATTGAGCGCTTTTATACCTAGTCATTTATCCAAATACTTCATAGAGAAGTTATATAAGGAACCATAATGGAAGACAGAGTGTGGCCAAGAATCGTTTTTAACGCAGAGTTCATTGAAAACAAGCAGGATCAAGATTAGAGGAAATAGTTGGGAGAAGGCTCAATGGCCGTTAGATCTATAAAATCAACGATCGAGATTTATCACATCGGCGAAAGTCTTTGTGGGTGGATCGGGCCCTAACCCTTGTAATCTCCGATTGCGACATCGCCGATGAAACAAGGAACATTGGATTGAAAATTGGATGAACGGCGAAGATGCGATTGACGATCACATATCGGAGAGGCAAAGGACTTGGACAGTGGCATTAGCGATGACCGATACATCGATAAGCGATATTCCAATATCGCTGATAGCGAAGTACCAATCGGCGATCAGAGATTAGACCGATCGGTAGTCGGGTAATTAGAGCGGCGAAAGGTTAACATAGAAGGCATAGACCTAATGGATCTATAGTTTCGGGTGTATGAATTTTGAAGTCCGAACTAAGGGTTCGGAGTGGGATTTCTTTTGGTTTTCTCGTGTATTTTGGTAATTGTTGTTCTGGGGGTTTTTAAAGGGAAAGCGAAAGATTAACACTTCCGATAGACTTGTGGGCTCTAATAAAGTGTAAGTCCACGGTTTAAAGGCTTAAGGCCTATATGTAATTCTCAATAGTGTATTCAACTCTGATAGTTGAATGGTCCATGATTTTAAAGGCTAAGGCCTAAGGAAACGCTTCCAATTGCTGGATATGTGGAGATGATTAACTGCGGGTTCTCGACGTCATATAAAGGGCATATTTAGCCATTTGCAACTATTCACTTCCAGATTTCAACTCTTTTATTGGACTCACACACACCCCTTCAGATTAACGGGGGGGATGTTGGAAACCTAATCCTTAGGGATTATGGTAAATGTATTATTCTCTTGAGAGATAATATGAAGAGTCTCAAGAGAATGTGAAGAGTCACAAGGAGTCTAAGAGACCTCTTGGAAGATGAATCCAAAGGTCATGGAAATCATGTACTACTAGATGTATCAGATGAATGAAATGCATCACACAGTTATCAATTTTTATTGTCCATTTTTGTGGACAATGTCTAGTATCATCATTATCAAACACCTAGTGAATCCCTAACAATGAAAGGCGGGATCCTTACAATCTGTTATATCAATGAATTAAAAATACGCATAAGTTCATAATGCCATCTAGACCAACCTCCGTCTATTCCATCTTGGCAATTGGAAAAGTTCACAGTTAGTTAGACAATCACAATTGAATTGACGAGTATACCAAGTTTGTTGATCCCATGAAATCCTAGCATTTCTTAGGCAATATTTTCACATATGATCCTCGCCAGAACATGACCTCTCACATTATACATCCTCTAATTAATGAATTCAATTGAAATTCCTTCCTTGATATTCTCCTTTTCACATGATTCATGGATCAATCTATGAACTTGAGAGGTGATTCCGATAGTCATGCAAGAACATCCTTCAAATTGGATGCAACTTGGTTATCTTCCAAATTCCATACGGATGTTCTCAACCATCCATGGGCTATAATTATTGATTACTACATCAATAGATTTTGACAGTTGCTTGGAAATCATACTATAGAGAATGGTCTTTTCACTTATGTATAATTGAAATCTCATGTGCCAACTACTTCATGTATGACTTTCACCACATTACATAAATATCCTTTTTGCTAAATTTTATCAAATCACACCTACTATGTAGACCTACGAATAATCCCTTGCTATGCAGTGCACACATCCACTCTAGTCTTAGCCCCACTTGTGACAATATTTATAAATGTGCTTGAGTGAGCCCCCAAATTGTCATCAAGGATTTGTGGTTTTGAATCAGTCATGCTCACTTTGTGTTGCATTTTGCCTTGCACTTCCCACTTTCAAAAAACTTTGAAAATTCTTAGTGTTATGCATGAATTTTTGGTGGTGGACGTAATGATGTTGACACAACTTTTGATAGTTTCATGTGATGTTCCCTAACTCATTATAGTTCTAACACCATGGAAAATGATGGTTCACATGATTATATAACGCTTGGTTATCTCAATCTTGTGTTTTCCCTTTATTTTCAACTCTAAATGACTCTATCATGAATAATTTGTTCTCAAAGTTCTTGGAAAGGGTAGAAAATGCATGTCATTCCTCTATATGATGAGTGTTTACCCTACAAAAGTTGTAATGTACTACTACTAGAGCTAGTTAGATTTTGACATTTCTTGCCAATCCCTTATGTGCCTTCCCACATGTGGGTTCGAAACTGCAATGGTATGTCTTTGGGACATGGGGCAAACATTTTGTATATGTACTTTTTTTTTACATAGCGTGCACCACACTAGGTGGCCTTTTGTTTTACATAGTGTGCACCACACTACCTCTCTTGCAATTTACTTTCCCTTCACTAATTATTGGATCTACTTAAAAAAGATTTGTTAATGGATATTGAAATTGTGCTAACCTTAGAAATGAAGCTTCAATTGGTCCACTAAGAGACTTTACCTACATTGTGACTTAAATCTTCCCATCACGTGGACGACTATTATTGCAATAACTATGTTTGCAGATGAAATAATGTTGTAGCATGTACAACAACCCTATATTATTATATGAGCTCTTCATAAAGTAATGTAGACCCTTCTAAATTCTATTTGTTTTTTAATTTTAATGATTTTACTCAATTAGTTATGATTTTAACTTGTTTATATTTCATTTTGATTCTTTTAATTTTGTATAATTAGTTTTTAAGGTTTTATAAGTTTTTCATGGTAATGGTTTTTGCCTTATTAATTTAATCCAAATTGATCTCTAGTTCATAATTTTTGAATAGTTAAACCCATAAGGTAAAATCCTTTATTTTGAATTAAGACATGATTGACGACTTGTTGGATTAATTATTCTAGATGTCAGATCAATCGGATGAGGGTAGTCCCAATCCAAATCAAACTTCAACAATTACAATAGTTTAGATACTGAATATCGATACCATGTATCTGGATGTATTCAGAACTAATATTTGTTCTCTCTAGATGTTGTATACCAGATGAATTAGGGTCGGAGAGAAAGCTGGTGATGCCATTCGCGGGGTTGAGATTGGACCAACCAGGTGAGCTTCACATTTCCATGCGGCCTACTACGGGTTTCTAGGCCATCCTACACCTTCCATAGTCTGCTCCCGAGATCACCGACGTACCCTCTCTCAGAGCTTTCATGCAATGCATGCATTTTCATTTGCTGCCACGTTTTTCGTCTAACACCTTTCAGGAATCTCCCTATAATACACTGCTTTCCAAATAGTTTACAGTTTCTTTCTTCAAACCTTGTTATCCAAGGCGCAGGGCTCTCCTTGCGCCTTTCATCACCCCTTGCTCTCTTCTCTGAAGCTGCTTTCCCATCTGGTTGTTGTTCGGGCCACCTGCTGTGACGCGGGCTTTTTCTCCGACTCAGGTGAGTTATATCATTCTCCTTAGTGTTATTTTTCTATATATATATTTTCCTGCTACAGTTTTTCGGTCATCTCTGTATACTTGTTTACGGGCAGGCAAAGATAGGACTATTTTGTCCTGCTACAGTTTATGGTTGTCGTTGTTTTCTTAATATGGGAAGGTCTTGGAATGGTTTTCAGTTAGTCGCCATCATGTAACTGTGAACGTCTCTTTTTCTCCCGGAATGGTTCTCTTATCTAGTCCGGATTCGTTCATTGGAGAAGAACCTTTCCATATTTGGTTTTTCTTCCTATCTATGATCTGTCTTTTATTAAATTACATGGTCATCTTTTTTATGGCTCTTCTCATCGTTTTCATGATTGGGAAAATCTAGGGTAGAGTGTGGTAGGTTTCTTTGCTGTCATCCTCTCTTTGGTCTGGTTCAGGCCTGGCCTGGGTCTTCAAACATCATGTGTGCATCCTTTCTCAGGATCATTAAGTCTCGTCTCTTCATCTATAGCCCATGTTCGGACTTTCGCTTCAAAATCAGGCAATGGTGGTGTATTTTCCGGATTTACTGCTGTTGTTGTGACTGTTGGCCCCATCCTACAGTTTAATTCGACTTCTTGTTTCTCTCTCATCCTCATCTTCATCCTTGGTTTTTCCGTCTGATATGGGATGCTTTCTCAGGCAATTTCATCGAATTGTCTGTTTTGAATTTTCTCTGGCGATTGTCCTATGCTCTTACACGGATCCAGATGAATTGATTTCGTCAGCCTTTCCCTCCAGCGTCTTTCTGCCGGCTGCTCTTTATTACGAATGGCCATAAAAGGAGATTTTTCCTGTACCCGAGGATCCTCTTTTATCTATCCTTTCTAGTATTTTATTATAGATTATTCCTGAGCCTCCTTTGTCCGTATCTTAGGCTCTGTGGTCATATCTTTTTTAAGTATTCTATCCTGTACTGGCTCCCTCTCTTCTGTCAGATACGTTTCTTCCATCCAGGGATTTGGTTATCCCGGCATTTATCATTATCTACCTTCTGGGGCATTCTTTTATCATTTTCTATTATCATGTCGGAGGGGGTCGTGTCATCTGACACCCAAGCACTAATCAACGCGGCCATTGAAGCTGAAAGGGCCTATGCCGCCTCTCCAGGCTGGCGTGCCACTGTGGAGGAGATGCTCCCATCAGGATTCATTGCACAATATCCTTACGAAACTGAGGATAGCACCCCTCGGTTTTCGAGCAAGCATTTTTTCACTAAAGGCGGTTCACAAGCACATCCTGATCTTTTCAACCAACGTTGCCGCCCCGTTAAAACTGGGCCTCCCCTCAAGGCGGTTTCTGTCAGCAGCGCTGCTTTAGCGGAGCGCATCGTCAGTCTTCAGAAGTATGCACTTGTCGGGAAGTGGCATTTTCCGGATATGAAAGAACCGGATATGCAGACTTGGTTATCGGAGAAATGGTCCCCTATAATTGGGTATTCACCTATCATTTCCCGCCTGATGAAAGATTGGTACTCCTTCCACTTTCTTAAAGAGTCGGACTTGGAGTCCATTCTCAATAAACCTTGGGTTGCTGGCAGAAGCTTCCTTTTCCTATCCAAATGGTATATTGCTTTTGACCCTTTAAAGAATACTCCATCCAACTGTATGATTTGGGCAAAGCTGCCTAACTTGCCTCTGGAATTTTGGTCTTCTGAGACTCTCACTGACTTGGGGAACTCGATTGGAAAATTTATATATGTTGACCCTTGGTGTAAGGGGGAAAGGGATAAAAGGGTGGCATGGCTACTCATCAAGAAGCCATTCAAGGGGGAGTATCCTGAGTACATTGATATTATCACGGAAGGCAGACAGGTAAGGCAGAGAATAGATTTCTGGGGCATCCCGTTCCGATGCTCACGATGCCATCGGACTGGTCACCTTATCAAAGATTGCAAATTTTGCCTCGACAGGAGGATTAAATCCTCTATTCCTTGTCACCGGCCGAAGGAGGCCTCGCCATTCTCCGGGGGTCACGGTTTCCCCCCATCTTCTCCCGATCTCCATGCTGCTGGCCCATCCAAGTGCGATGTCCCCCCGCATGTCTCTCCACATCGACCCTTCGTATCACCTCCTTTTCTTCCTTCTCCTGAGCCTTTTTCGAACTTCCCCGTCCCCTCTCCTCCCGACATGAACAAGCGAGACTTTACTGTCAGCTCACACACCATCATGATTGACTCATCTTCATCATCTCCTGCTCGCCTGTTACCTTGTCCTCCACATGTTTCGAAGAAGGGAAAGGAGTCGGAGGGTGCTCTTACCCCATGTAATTCCCCCTCCGAATCGCCTACAAACAATCCGGAGAGCGACATCGACTTATTTATTCAAAGGAACCCCCTTGAATTCGAACCTCTCACCATTCATAAGCCTCCTCGGCCTCATCATCCTTCTATCAGTCCAAACTCGGCTAAAAACATTACTGTTAGAAAGAAGAAGAAGGGAGACAGTCATCATTTTCGTGGACGGATGATTGCCTCTGATTTGGGCATTACTAATCTGTCCCTGGTTGAAGTCCCAATCATGGAAACAGATGTCCCACAGCCTCTTAGAGCACGGTCGGCTGGTGATCCGTCAAGATGACCTTTCTCATTTCACTAAATGTACGGGGTTTGGGCGTCCCCCATAAATTTCTGGCGCTCATTTTTTTTTTTTTTTTTCTCTGGCCCGTCCTAAAATCATTTTCATCCAAGAAACTATGCACTCTAGCAGGGTGTCCATTGCTTATTTCAGAAAAATGTACCCCTCTTGGTTTATGGTGGCTATTGGGGCTAATGGGATGTCGGGCGGCCTCGCTGTACTATGGGATCCCACGTGGATCAAGGCAAGAGCATTCAAATGCTGCGCGGGTATCATGATTTCTGCTTCGGTCCGTGGTCATGCAAATATATTAAATCTTCTTAATGTTTATGGCCCATGCAGGGACAGGGCTCCTTTCTGGGAAAGGTTGTTCGCGTCTGAAATTTTAGAGATGGAATCTTTGCTGATTGCCGGGGATATGAATTTTACCCTCAGCCCAGATGAATGCTGGGGTACAGGCAGGAAGAAGGACCCTCTTTCGGACAGGATTAGAATGGAGCTTTTAAACAAGAATGTAGTAGACATTTTCCCAGAAAATATGGGGCCAACTTGGGAAAATGGCAGGAATGGTCCGGCATTTATTGCCAAGAGGATCGATCGCTTTCTCATTAAAGAAAATATCATTGATAATTGGGGCTTGCCTATATCCTCCATTGCAAATGTTTATCTTTCCGAACACAAGCCCATCTTGCTAGAATGGAGGACTCAACAGTTTAGAAAGGATTTTTATTTTAAATTCAACAGGATATTCCTAGAAGATAGCTCCTTCAATGATGTAATTTCAAAGAGATGGAGGGAGCTGGTAGGTTCAAAAGACGCTGTTTTCTTAACCTTCCGTGAAAAGATTTCATGCCTCAAAAAGTCTGCAAAGGAGTGGCAACATCAAAAGATAAAACACGACAAACAGGAGCTCATTCGCATTCAAAAGGCTCTGGACGCCATTTCATCGTCTTCCCCTCATATGATGTCTTTTGACAAAAGGATGTCCATTAGGGCACTGGAAAAAAGGAAGAATCATCTCCTTAGTATAGAAGAAGCCACATGGCGGCTCAAAAGCAGGGCACTGTGGCTAAAGGATGGAGATCGTAACACCAAGTTTTTTCAAAATTTCGCCAATGCAAGGAAAAGGAAGAATGCTATATGGAAGATTGATGATGGTCTGGGCGGGTATTATTACACTCAAGAGGACATTTCTAAAGAAGCCAGCAGGGTTTTTAAAGAACAATACAAAAGGGTTCAATCAAACGCGAATGATATGGTATGGGCTGCAGAACACTAGCTTGCCATGTTTGATGACTCCTCTTATGAAAATTTCATCAAACCTGTTACTGAGGAGGAGCTCCTTGCCGCCATGAAGGCATCTAAAAAGGACAAAAGCCCGGGGCCTGATGGCTGGCCCATCAAATTCTTCTTACATTTTTATGAGCTGTTCAAAACCGACTTGTTACACATGGTGGAGGCTACACGAATGTCTGGATCCGTTCACTCAGCACTATTATCTACCCTTATTGCTCTCATTCCCAAGAAAAATGACTCTACGTCATTTCTGGATTACAGACCGATCGCTCTCTGTAACTCATTGTTCAAAATTATTACAAAAATCATAGCAGAGAGGTTAAAACTGATATTCAACCGCTTCATTACCAGGGACCAGCATGCTTTCTTAAAGGAAAGGAACATATGGGATGCTGTGGCGCTGACTCAAGAATGCCTCTTTTCTCTCCGGTCAAAAAATATAAAGGCTGCTATTCTCAAAATTGATTTAAAAAAAGCATATGACTGTGTTGGCTGGGGCTTCCTTAGGATATTACTTGCCAAAATCAGTTTGCGCAGGAATGGAATTGAATGGATCATGGCATGTGTGGAAAACATAAAATTTTCAGTCATCATCAATGGATCTCCCTCTCCTTTCTTCAAAGCTGAGCGCGGACTCTGTCAGGGTTGTCCCCTCTCCCCGCCGCTGTTCATTTTGGTCATGAACACTCTTAGCATTCAATTTAACAGAGCTGAATCTGGGTTTTGCCTCAGACCGATAAAGATGGCTAAAGATTTTTTCTTATCCCGCAACCTTTTCGTGGATGACATTCTTGTATTTGCTATGCTTCATAAAGCATCCTGGCAATGCCTCTTTATCATTTTCGACAGGTTTCAATCTGCATCAGGTATTTGTATTAACAAGGAAAAATAAAAAATATATCATAATGATTCAGACATGGATATGGCTGCATAGATTGCATCGCTCTTTGGTATAGAGGCAGTGACTATCGACAGTGGCATGAAATATCTTGGTTTCAACCTTAAACCGAAGGGATACAATATGGGGGACTGGACTTGGCTCCTGGATCGTTTTATTAACAGAATATCCGGACGGGAGACTAGGCTTCTATCTTTAGCAGGGAGACTAGTTTTGATACAAGCAGTGTTGTCACAGCTGGCAATATATTGGGCGCACTTATTTTTTCTTCCTGCGTCTGTCATTAGAAAAATGAATTCATATGTAGCAAATTTTTTATGGGGGGGGGAAATCTTTTCAATCCAAATATCATCTGGTTAAGATGGATACCATTACGAAGCCTAAACAATTGGGAGGTTGGGGCCTTCTGGACATGAGAAGGATGGGAAATGCGTTGCTGGTCAAATCTTTCATCCATGGTATTTATGGAACTGGTCCATGGAGCATTTTTATAAAAAGAAAATAACTACAAGGAAAAAGCATAGATTTTTGGTACAGGAGGAATGCTTTGGGGACCAAGCGAGGTTCCGCCATTTGGTTAAGTTTCTGCAAAAATAAGTCCTTCATATTGAGGAATTTTCGTTGGAAGCTATACTCAGGAGCAAATGTATTCATTGGTTGAGATCTCATCTAGGACGGCCTCAACTACCATCTTCAGCAAGATCTGGTCGTGTATCTTCAATCCAGAGGAATCTTTACATGGGAAAAACTTATTTGTTCATGGAATAACTCTACGCCTGTTTGGATTGAGGCTGCAGAACTCTCCTTGCCTGTGCATCTACGACCCATGTGGGATTCTGTTTGTTCATCTCTATCAGTTATGCCTATCAAAAGGTCGGATCGTAAGGATATCTTGGTATGGAAATTGCCACAGGCTCCACTTCCTGTACG
The DNA here is from genome assembly GCA_000404065.3 of Pinus taeda. Taxonomy (NCBI): domain Eukaryota; kingdom Viridiplantae; phylum Streptophyta; class Pinopsida; order Pinales; family Pinaceae; genus Pinus; species Pinus taeda. Next base: position 170,623 of record APFE031475775.1, on the reverse strand, counting down.
AGTCAAGGACATTTATGCTGCACTTTCTCAACTATCAGCTCCCACTAATCTTCCGATTTTTCCTCCTTCACTATGGAAAACGGCTTGCCCTACAAAGATGATTCTTCTCTCATGGCTCATATTCTAGAACAGGAACCTCACATGGGAGGTATTACAGAGAAAGGGCTGGAATGGTCCTAGGCATTGTGCTTTTTGCCGGGTTGCTGAGGAATCAAACCTCCATATGTTCTTTCAATGCCACTCGACTCTACAAATCTGGTATGAACTGTCTTTTACCATGGATTTCCCTTACATTGTCTTTTCTTCTGTATAGGAAGGCATTTTATGGTGGAGTACCCAATCAGTTACGTGGTGCTCTTCGTTTCTCATGGTTTGCTGGCTCATCTGGAAATGGAGGAACGAAACCATTTTTAACAACAACCGACGGCCTCTGTCCACCATTTTGCAAAGCGTCAAGGAACTTATGGATATCATGGGGATATAGGCTCCACCCATTAATGTGATTAATCATGATTCGATTATACTTCTCTTTTTTTTATGAACTATGCTGTCATCTGGGAGTTATTTTTTATAAATCTGTATATGTGATTTTCCCCCATTTCACCTATATGCATACATACTTTATGCTCACCTTCTTATATCATCCATGAAGCGCCTATGTTTGGATTATACAAGCGCTAAGCTTTGGGATTTTTGCTATCCATGCTCACGGTTTATTATATAAACCGAAATTATGTAAATGATCTTTACATCAATACAAAAATATGATTTTTCTACTGAAAAAAATACCAGATGAATTAATCTCAAGTGATGTGTATTCAGATCTAGGATGCAACTTTACGAATACTAACTATTATGTATTATCAATTGTATTCAAATTTGGAAGGATTACCCATGGGCTCTATTGCTACACGTCAAATTCTCCTAATTCTAGATCTAATTTTCACAATTGGTTTGTATTTAGATATATCCAGGGCCATACAATACATTATTTTATTCAAATCATCCAGATATTTGGATACTTGAATATGTAGACAATTGTAATTTATCTAGATTCTTGTCTACTCTAGTTGCCAGACATTCAATTGCCAAACATTCACCGTGTTATCTTTATATCAATCATGCCATGATCGGATCTATGTGGCATTATTGCTATCCTATGTGTTAATGTTGAGGTGTACATATAGACGTGGAGGCTAAAGTCATGGGTTTTTCATATGCAAAATAAATATATGGTCAAGGTCAAAATAATACTAATTATACTATCAATTATATCTTATGTTATGTTGCACATTAAATTCAATTATTTAAAACCTCTTGTTTTCATTTTACCCAACTAATGTGGTATAAACCTCCACAATGGTGCAAGCAAAAAATGATAAGTCACATATTAGACTAACAACACACTTTTCCTATAAGCTATTAAGTTCAAGTCCTATTCATCTTAAGACTGATTAGGCCAAGTACAATTTTCAAAGGATAAATCATGGAAATAAATTGATTAATAATTATTTTAATTTTTATTATTGTAAATAAAATTACTTGGATTGTGTATTTTGAAATAATTTTGGACAAATATATTGACTATCTTGTTTTGTTCATTTTTTGCAGATTTATAGATAGGAGAAATAACCTTGAAGACCAGGAGTACAAGTAAAGTGAGAGAATAAACGAAAAATTGGACAAAATGAGGATGAAGGCATATGTGTGTGAAGAAATAAAGGACAATATATGTTCAACATCCTGAATCACACACAATCATGTGTGTAACAAATTTCAATTTGTTATATGATGAAAAATTCATTTATTAGAAAAAAGGAAAAGACTTGTAAAAGGAACAACTATGTGATTTTATAGATGATTTTCGTTAAATTATTGTGGAATATGAGTTGGAAAATCAAGATTATTTTCACGATTTTTATTTATATATATATATATTTTTTATGAATTTGAATGATTGTAATGAGTAGCAAATTAGTTTAAAAGGAAACTCTTTCAATGGAGAAGGGATTGGAAACTTTGTATTGTAAGCTATGTTTTATTATTAGCTATAACAATAAATTTGAAGACTATATTTCTATTGTAGAAGTTGATTGTTGGAACTTACAATTGCTCAATTTACATTCCTTTAAGTTGTTCAACTTCTATTTTTCACTTTGAGGCATGGTATTCTTTTAATATTTTAACAATTTATTTGATAGATATTTATCAGATATGAGAGTATGCATAATATTGTTTCTTAAATAAATATTTATTAAAAAAATAGTAGAAAATATACTTGTGTTTTGATATTTGTTGGATTCTGTGAATTATCTCCTAAGATTTAGTTATTAATCTTTTGCTTGTGTTTAAAATATATAAACTTGTTCCTAGCTATCTAGGATACACACACACACACACACACACACATATATATATATAGAGAGAGAGGCTAATAAGATTTAGATTTGATATATTTATGTTGATAATTGGGCCCACATACCAGTGGAGATCACTACCAAACAAGAAAACAAGAGTCGGTCTAATTGGGACCTGCCAACGGATGATCCTAACTCATTGTTATTGGTTGAATATTTCTAACCATCAATAGGTAACAATTTGATGATAAACAATTCCTTGTGTTTGACCTCTTGGATGGTGTAACTCAACTAACTCATCAAATCTTAGAAACATTAGTCATATTCCCACACTATTTCTTCCACTTTCCACTTAATCTCCTTTACTTTTGTAATGTTTTGATGGTCCAACTTTGACTTTTGGAATTCCATCACAAAGTTTGCACATTATTGAACCAAAGTCACTCCATGCAAACTGGGAGCACTTTGCTTTCACTTCACATGCTCTTTCCTATGGCATAATTTCGAACTCAAGTAAATAGATTGAATCTATGGTTCTTTATGCATTCCATATAACATTATAGGGGAATCAATGATACTCCACATCTTCATTGTCATTGTTGTGAAATGAAGGAATTTGCACAAATGATCATTTGACTTTGTTGTCTCCATTATTGCATGTTGGCTTTAAACCAATGCTACTCTTATGGTGGCACTCATAGAACTAGACAATACTAAAGTCAAATTACGACTCCCTTTAGTGGTCAAAATTACATTATGTAAAGCCATTGTAATGGTTATACTCACATTACTAATCAAACACACACTTGTGCTTTGTGCAACAATAGTCATAAGTTCATGACATTGAACCAATTGTGTGGTGGGTGGGATGTCATGGGAATTGCCTTCATAGCTAGTTTAGTCTTCTTCCTAGGTAGGTTGGTTTGTTACATGATTAGAGTACCAGAATGACACAAAATTGAAAGCATATTCAAACACTTCTTAATTATACTCTTCCATGACTTCTGTTAGCACCTGGATTGAACCTCAGGCTAAAGGAAGGCAATGCCAGGGTAACCACAAACCACACTTAGCCAAGTAGCTAGCCCTACTAGGCCAGGAGAGGGCTCTCTCTGTGAGAATCTAAGCCAAGATGACTGGATCAGGAAAATGATATTAGGCTAAGTATAGTAGCACAAGGTTTGAATTTATTTGAAGGGGTTCTGCTAGATTAGGTGGAGCCGAATAGTTTGGGCAAGGAAACTAGGTCAAAATTGCAGGGTGTTCAATGGGGCAAGGTAGGTATGAAGCTTAGCACTCTAGGGTTTGATTGGGTGAGGTGATTTAAGACCGTAGAGAAGCTAGGAAGAGCATGTGATCATCATGGATCCTTCCTAAACTGTAGAAGACATAAATTGGTGAATATTTTCCCAAAGCAGAGCATTAATGTTATGGATTCTGCCTATCAACTTGAAAACATCCACTTAGAAGTAATGAAATGATTAATGGAGTACACAAAACATTTAAACATATGATCACAAGAGAGGAAACTGAACTAAACACCATACCATATGGATCCCAAAGAAATAGATGCAATTTCTGATTAATCTCCTGTTAAACTTATACAAAATGATGTCCTTTCAAAGCCTAAGCATCCAGCTGAGTCCAACCCTCTACAATGAGAAAGAAGAAGAAGATATAGACACGAATTCAACCTCCTCCCATCCTCAGGGGTCAAATCCCTAAGATGAGGAGCTAATCTAACCAATACTCAACAAGAAACTAGAATCTATGCATCCTAACAACTTGCGTCTAAAAGTGAAAAAACTGATTCGTTTGCGCTCAAAATGACTTTTAATCTAATGAATCTACCCTCTACTACTAATTATCCATCGTATTTACAAGCCAAGTCATCATTTACATTAGTAAAACATCCTCCATGAGAGAAGATCCATGATCATAGTCAAAACACAATGAAATGGCAATCCTGTGCAAAATTTGTCCTACGCGTAGCGCCACTGGCCCTATGCACAATGCCACTTTTAGGTCCCTTTTGGAGGCTTTCCCGGCATCCAAATTGAGCTCATGATATATCATTGGAAATCTCTTCAAGTATACTTTCCAAAGCATCTATAATTTCTTCATTTGAAGCTCATTTGACCCCTCAAAAGTTGATTCTCCCAGGATTGCTTTTGTGTGTCCAAAAAGTGGTAGAAAGGTCATTTTTGGGGTGTTTTTTGACCTTTTGGTAGACCAGTTCTGCTCCAAAAGCTTAACAAATGCACAGGGTGCACGTACTCATCGCTCTAAATCAAAAAATGGAAGCCATTTGTCCATTTGGTGTCCCTAGGAAAAGTGTAGTGCCATCAATTTTCCTGTGTTAAAATTTCCAAATTTTGCCAAAGGCAAAAATTCCTCCGAATTTGATCAAAATTGGTGAGCAGCACCTTCATCAAGCAGAATGATGAGCCAAGGAAGCTTCAATAAGCAACATAAGCCTATCCTCGTCTTTTTGCCTTTTAGAGCCCGTCTTAGCCTTGCTTTCATCTGTTTGACCCTTATATTGAAAGTTTTCTTCAGGGTCCTGTAGTGGTAGGCCATGTGCCCGATGATCTGATTGTCCATATTGGCCCTTTGCATCAGCTTTTCTAAGTGAAAATTGACTCTTACAAGCCAAATTTCTATATCATCCTCATTTTCCTTCTCAATTGGAGTCAAATTGACAGGTGCTTCTTCCTCTTGCATTATCGATTTACCCTTGTCACCTTGTCTTTTTATCTTGAGAAGTTCTAGCTCCATGAGGACCTACTTATCACTCAACTGCTTGTTCTCTTGTTCCATATATGTGATGACATACTTGGCTCTGTCCAAGTTGTCCATCAATGCTTGGATTTGAGCCTCTTTCTCCTGTATGATGATGTTTTCTTTTGTTGCTTCTTCCTGAGCTTCCAAATCAATTGCCTCTATGCCATGATGAATATGATGTTGTTCTGGCTCATCATGCTTCATCAAATCAAAATTTCTCTCCTCCTTATCATCTCTATCTCCTCCATCCATGTTTGCCAAGCTTTGAGGTTGTGTACTCCTAGAAAAGGGATGGAGGGGGGTGAGCAAGGGTGATTAGGAATAAGGGAAGGGGAAGTGATCTTGTGGGGTATTTGGTGGACTAGGTAAACATGAAAATGAGTGGGAGGGTATGAACCATGAAAATGAGGGAGAGGGGCTAGGGTTTTAGGGTATTGCTCTGGGGATGAAGGAAAAAGCGATATGGAGTGATATGGAGTGTTATGTAGGAGGGGTTTAGGGTTTTAGGGATAAGTGATGGGAGGAATAGTAAGGGTTACAATTTTAAGGCATAAATATAGGAGATTCCAGGGTTTCACATTTACCATAGCAAATTATCCTCAAATGCATTAATTGAAAGCCAAGGATGAAGTTTTAGAGGCAACATTTACTTGTTTGAGGGGTAAAGAAGACAAATTTGGTGTTTTTGGGTGACAGAAGGTCGTTTCGGCCCTTGTTGGCCCTACGCACAATGCCACCTATAGGTGCACAACACCTTTCTCTACGCGCAACGCCGTTGATTTTTGCACTGAGAAAACTGGCCTATGCGCAATGCTCTGTCCCTACGCGTAGTGCTCCGACCTCTACACGCAGTGCCACTTCAAGCCGACTTTTGACTGCCTTCACGGTGTCCAAATTAGGCGTGGGATAGCTCTTTGGAAATATTGTCGAGTCTGTTTTTGATATCTGCTTTTAGGTTTCAATTTGGAGCTCATTTCACCTGTAAAAAACTCAACCTCCCAAAACTGGTCAAAAAATGCAGAATGAGGGTGAAAAAATGCAGAATGTTGTTGCAGACAAGTTTTGGAGTTCCTCATCAACTCCAAATTGAGTTCATGATAGCTCATTGGAAAAATATGTTTGTTTAGTTATCATTTGACTCGTCAGATAAGTCATTTGGACGCTCCGGCTAGGAGAAATCTTGATTTTCCCAAGGTCACTCCAGAAGTGCAGCAACTCTCCTGTGGTAAATGATTGTTTAGAAATTTCTCCCAAACCATGAGACATGTGTAAAAAATGAAGGAGGTTTTTCTTCTTAGGTCTATGATGGAAAAAAACCTCTCTCACTTTTGTCAAATTAATATTTACTTGCTCAGAAACATCATTTGAATAAAACCTATCCCGATGTGTGAACAGGGGATTTGTAGAAATGAAGGGAAATGAAGGGGACAAGGGGCTCGTAAATTCTTGAAATTTTTTTGGGAAGTATGGAGGGATGTTAGATAGTAAGGGAAAGTGGAATTTCAAGGATTGAGTGAGGGGAAGGGGTCCAAAAGGGAAAAACACAGGCCTAACCTAGAAAAGTGTCAAATTGTAGCAATAGGCTAGGGTTTGTGGGAAAATGATGAATTTGAGGGATATAAGTGATGGGAAGTGTTTAATAAGGTATATTAAAGATAGGGGAAGGTGTATGAGCATCATGATACAAGTTTTGTTGATGATTTGACCATCCAAGAAAAATCACCTTCAAAACCCTAAGAGAGGGAAATGAGCCTTACCTAAGCACAACTGAAGCACAAACAAGGTGTAAGATGATCCATTGGAACTTGAAATAATGTGACAATTATTTGAATGATGGTACACTAAGCTGAATGGTGACATGGACCAATACTTGGAAGACTTTGGAAGGAGTGAAAACAATCCTAGACCTAATACCTAGTGACCAAATTTTACTTGAAGACTTACTAAAATGATAAAAATTTGACTTTGACACCCCAAGACCACTTTATAAGAGCATATTTGATCACTAGTGGAAGGATACAAAGACTGACACTAACAACTTCCACAATTATGTTCAAGTTAGTAGGATTAGGTAGCATCTTTGCCTACAATTTGATTACCTGTGTCCCTCGTAATTCCATGCATTTTTTCCACCCTTTAGAAGCTATTTCCCCTTCTACAAACTCTTAACGTCTTTACATCACCACACGTGCTTACTCTTATCGTTTATGGCCAACTAAAGGTTTTTCTTTTGCTTCTCTCATTCTTTGCATCATCCCATACTCTCAGTGCATCTTAAGAATGCATCTTCTCCTTAAAGGCTCTTACTTGGCATAGACCTTTTAGATTTATTTTTGCATCAACCCTCTATTATCTTTGTGTACCTTTATTTTTTAATCTATCATTCTCTTTCAAAAACCATTGCCTTTACCATCATTGAACCTTCAAGAAGTTCATGACACTAACTCTGCCATCAGGTCCTCCTACTATTATGACATCCCTGGCATGTAGGCCTTAAGCTTCCATCTCAATGGGGCCCAACAACATCCCCCATTCCAAAATTAAAACTTTATCCACAACACTATTTCTTCAATTAATCTACCATGTACTCCCTTGTTAAAGGATTATGGCAATTGTTTAACAACTGGTCACATTCTACTACAAAGTACAAAGAATAACCTTCCACTACACCTTTATCACGAAAACCAATTTCTCGAGTCAACTTATGGTCACATCATTGGATCTTTGGCAAGTTCTCGTGATACACTCAATGCTTTGGTTGTGGAAACCAATGTCAATGCTTCTTTACAAGTCCTTCCATTTATTAGTGCAATTATTCCCTGCAATGGAAGTTGCATCGTCCTAGTCCTAGTCCTAGTCAGGGATCACCTTTTCTATTCAAATGTATAGTTTACAAGGACATTAAGCAATAGGCACAATTTAACCATTTACTTACATATATAGATGCAACTCGAGATGGAGAACCCATTGTTCACCCATAGGTGGGTAGTTCTTTCTTCCCATGTGGTGGTTGTTCTCCTAGGTGGGTTTCCATCCATTCCAAGGTTAGCGAGTAATGTTTCTTCTTGTGATTAACTATTGGTTTAGTGAGCTAATGTTCTTCCCTTAGTTATTGTTTTAGTGAGACCACGTATTGGAAATTCCACGCATTAGTTCTCACATAAACAATCAAACATGTACTTATCTTTAAATCTTCGAACATCCATGTCTACATATGCACTTTCTTGACAAGTTAACTAATGAATTATTTCTTCTAGACAACCTTGAAGTTCAACGCTTCTCAATTTGCATGACATCTATGGTACTCTATTTTGGTTGATGTCTTGACAATGGAATGATGTCGTTGACTCTATGACAGATGCTTAGTCCAAAGAAGGTGTCCAATGTGGGTCTAATGTAGTTGACTACATTAATATATTCAACCTTCTGAAGGAATGAGGTCTTCCCTAAGGTGTGTATGATATTTAATTAATGTGTAAAGTATTGAAGATTTTAACGAGGATTCATTAGATATCCTTTAATCATATTCATTCAACCTAATACTCTAAATCAATCATATTGAAGATAAAAATTCACACATCATTTAGACAAACCACAAGCACATACACACGAGTAGAACAATCTTCCATTATATCCATACATTAATCATTATACAATAAGTCACTCATAGAACTCATTACATGACATCAACCAACCAATTCTCAAGAGTCTTATACAACTAGAATCTCCCCAATTATATAAAAAAACTCTTATATATAGGACATAAAAATGGTTATAGAAGATTCTCAAATATAACAGAGAATCAACAAACGATTCTATACTTATACATAATGCATGTGCTTTTAGGAAAGTGCTTAGTGGATTAGAGAGATTAGAAGCAAAGGATTCACAAGATGACTCCTTGCACTCCATGTAACTAGGATTTCACAGTTTTGTAGATTGAAGCTTAATATGTGATGTAGTGCCTTTTGCGAATCATCTTTTGTTAAACATTACTCTACACGAATACTTAGACACAACTATGCTACAATAATCACGTATAGCAATGTTTTAAGAAATTAATATCACCATTACTCTTTAAAAAAAGACAAAATACATTATGCATTATGAATAATTTCCAAATAGTCTCGATTTAAATACATTCTCTCTTTCTCTCTCTCTCTAAACACACACACACACACACACACACACACACACACACATATATACACACAACTATGCTACAATAATTACATATTGCAATGTTTTAAGAAATTAATATCACCATTACTCTTTAAAGAAAGACAAAATACATTATGCATTATGAATAGTTTCTAAATAGTCTCGATTTAAATGCATACTCTCTCTCTTGCTATATATATTATATATATATATATATATATATGTTTTAAGAAATTAATATCATGATTTTTTCTTTTGTCAAGTTGTCTGAATTCTCCAAAGATTACATTAGACTTGATCTGTGGCTTGAGTAACCATGACCCAGGGGCATCGAGGCCATCAAAATCACTCGAGGATCGCACCCGACCTGGGCCACACCAACCATTAACATGGATGGTTTTTTACCCACATAGTTTCAAATTGGTGACATTCACATCACAAAATGACTTAGTAATACACCCCATCGTTGTCTATTCTATGCCCCCCATGGGCAATATCACGATAGTCTTGAAAAAAATGCCAACATGCATTATTCATTATGAGTAGTTTCTAAATAGTCTCCATTTAAATAAATAATAATACAATATATATTATAATTATATATATTATATTATATATACTATACATATATATAGATATATATACATATTTCTTTTTTTTGAAGGGTGGTTCAAGTACACTGAGTGATCGCCACATCCACGGGAAAATCCAGGTAGATCAACCCGAAGGGATCTACTCGTCAGCAAAACTAGCAAGGCCTAACCGCAAGGGCATCGAGGAGATTTGACCTTATGACCTTCCGATAAGCGAGGTACTTACCAACATGAACTCCACCAACTGAGCTATCCCTTATATATATATATATATACCCATCTAATCATTGTGCAAAGGTGGGGGTCTCATACACCAATTTGGTGTCTTGCTTGGTTGCGACCTCAAAATTAGATATACATATACATATATTAAATATATATATATAATATATATAATTATATAAACTAAATATATATATATAATAATAATAGATGTAATTTCAATAAGATATATAATATAATTAATTTCTATCTTACTGGTAAGGTAAAAATATTAAAGCATTTTCATTGGGAGTCAAAGGTAAATCCCTCGACGCCCTAGGTAGCCAAGATTGTTGGTCGGGGGGTGCTCCTTGGCGGAAAAAAATATTAATAAATAAATTATATATAATAATAAAAATTTATATAAAATAAAAAACATTCACAATCATTTATTTTAAATATTATTGGATATAAATTTTTTTAAACATTACACACACACACAAAATTTATTTGAATTATATAATTTTATATACATATATGTATATATATTTAATTTCTAACTCGTAGGTAAGGGTAATACATTTTTCAAGGTTCAAGGTTGTTATCACTTAGCTGGAACAAGTTGGGTTGTATCAACCTTCAACCAAATGTAACTATTTCAAACCAACTTTAGACTGGAAGTTAGTCCTTCCAATATGAGAGGGCTCTCTCAAAATGTTTATAAAATGAATTGTGATAAAATCAAAATTTAGATGACTAACTCTGATCTATTTTTGTGATTTTTGTAGGTGAAGAAAAATGTGATAACTGCCACCATTGGGTATGGAGTCAAATTAAAACAAAAAATGATCAATAATAGTGTTTAATGGAAGCTGAGGCATCTATAGCTTTAAAATTGATACAACTGAACACCCACAATGAAACACAACAAATGATGGAAATTCGAGTTGTATGACATATTTCCAAGTAATCAAGATAATATGTAACACTAATAACAACAAAATAAAAACTCATAAAATCCATAATAAGAATCTCAGGTACAAAAACAAAGTGTCGCAAATTTTCTATTACAAGAACAAAATATTACAGAAGGCTAGTTTATCACATTCCCAATCAACCCCTTCTCAAAGTCAGAAATCTACTTATTTATAGAGAAAGATATCTTTACATAATCTTGCCACATGGGCCTGATTCAATCGACAACTATGAGATCTAATGCTATTTTATTAATGAAACTTTGAGCCCTCATAGGAATTTCTGTTACAACAGAGTTTGAATAAAAATGGGAGTTGTATGGACTGTTACAATAATTTAAAGCGTGGCACTATATTGGTGGAAACTCGAACATCTGACTCGTTGAATCTGTTGTGTTGTTTGCTGTTAAAACATGTTGAAAATGCCATTACTATTCCACTGTTTCTCTACCTTGTTTTCTTGTTGCGTCTTTAATGACCATGTCGTTGGATATTTTTCGAAAAACACCTGTGTTGTTTCACGGAGTAGAAGTGTTCGTTGATCTAGGCCATTGATCAATCTAAAAATCCCATGGTGGTCTGCATTTATGAAGGAAATTAGGAAAGCCACTTCTCTTAGAACTATTTATGTAGGATGGCCCACATGGCAGCAGAGAATTGGAGGAAATGAGCACACTATCATGATAGTAGAGGCAAGAGGTGACATGGAGGTGAGTGATAATGTTGAGACACACGGTTGGAGGAAAATATTAGGGGAGGAGGATGCATGGAAAAATAACAGTGGAGGAGGAGGAGCAGGGACATGGCGGGTGAACGTTGGTGTTGGAGTAGGTGGTCAAGAGGAACTACGTGGCAATAGGGGAGTGGAGGTGGAGTGGGAGTATGGGTGACATAAGTGGGAATGTAGGTTGTGGCGGGAGTGGAGAAAACAAATTTCAGAGGGGGGGGAGGGTGAAGCAATATGTGGTATTTGGGGGGGGGGAGTGGGGTCTGAAATCACAAGGGAAGGACACGTAGTGTAGAGAAAACCGCTTTTTGATACCCCCCAGCCCTCTTCATTAAAGAGAAACACGCGAGCGGGAGGGGGGGGTCCGAAAAGGCCTTAGAGCCGCTGGATGAAAACAAGATCGTGATTGGGAGTGGGAACTTGTGCAAGGTTTAACCGTGGTGGACCCGACATCTTATAAGATTCTTTCTATGTCATTTCACATTCAGGAGTGGGTTCCGGTTTATTTCATCAGGGATAGTGTAGGCTTTATGTTTGGGATTTTTAAATAAAAAGTTGGAAAATGGATTTAAAGCTATAGTTATAAAAACAAAGGGTTATCATAGATAACAATGGATCTAATGGGGATGTTGCACCCATGTGGTGCAGCAAAGAAAGACTAGTTGCCTTATTGAAAACTGAAAATGACGACATAATATCCAAGTTTTTATGGCCTTCACTTCAGGCTCAAACTTGTCAAATATATCATCCACACCTGCAAATGAGAAAAAAAGAAAAAAGAAAAAACAAATGGAATATATAAAATGGTATTTCTTTCAACTAGATCAAGAGATATAATGTTTGAGAAACCTTCCATTAATAGGTCCTCCTGTATATAGTTGACCATCCATCTCTTGCAATATAAATGCATTATTTCCATGGTAACATGGAATTTTATACGACCCCTTCCAGAGATTCTCGAACTTGCCATGTTTTCCTTTATCTTCAATCTTAGCTTCCCACTTCAAAACTACGTCTTGAGCACTGAAATTTTCTTCTTTGGTCTTTTTGTTAAAAATCTTTTTAATTATGTTCTGAGATTGTTGTAGACTTCTTCTCTTTTTTCATGCATAGCAATTAGTTGGTTGATCCTCCTTTGGATAACATTCGGTTCTTTTAGTCCTTGCAACAGTTTCATGACCGAAACTCCAAGAGAACTAGGAAAAACAACTTCAGTTCCATAAATTAACTCATAAGGAGAAACTCCTATAGATCTTTTAGTACAAAATTTGTTAGCCCATAGAGAAAATTTGAGCTTTAAATGCCATGATCTTTTATTTTCCTGCAAAATCTTCTTAATGATTCTTACTAGACTTTTGTTTGATGATTCAATTAAGTCATTACCTTGAGGGTAATAAGCTGTAGAATGGCCAAGAGTAATATTATACTGGTTACAAAAGCTTACCAGCCTCTTTGATTTGAAATCTTGGGCATTATCAGTGATGATCTTATTGGGCAGCCAAATTTTGACATGATGTTATTTTCTAGAAATTGAATAATGACTGCATCTGTAGCTTACCTTGTGGGAATAATTCAATCCACTATGTGAAGTAATCAGTGGCTATTAGGATCCAACGATGCTGGATTAAAGATGTAGGACGTATTTCGCTAATAAAATCTAGCCTCCACTGCTGGAAAGGGGCTTCAACAAAAATGGACTTCAGAGGCAATGAGAGTAACTTCCTTTTTCCTTCAAATATTTGACATTCATGACAAGCAACAACTTTTCTGTATACATCTATGAACATTGAAGGCCAATAAAATCCTTCTTTGAGTATCTTATTCACAGTTGCTCTCTAGTAATGATGTCCTCCACAATCACCTTTATGAAACTCTTCGATCATCTTTTCAGCTTCATCTTCCAATAGACAATTAAGAAGTGTTCCACATGAATCTTTCCAATACAAATATTTATTCAAAATACAATAACTTACTAATTTCAACTTGACAAATTTGGATTTTGACTTTGTTAGTTCAGGAAGAGATCTATGATTTTGTAGTACAAAGATAACATCTTTATACCAATCTGACATTGTAAACTTTTCTTCAACAGGGATCAACTCTTCATCTTCAATTGTATCTGAATTTCTGGTACAAAATTAATATCTAGACAGTAAAATTTTGATTGAGTCATCAAATTTGCCAGCCCTTGTCCTTTTATCAATTTTATAGGCATGATTTCCAAATCATACTCTAGTAGAATAGCAACCCATTTACTCCTCTTACCATATGGATCATCCTAAGTTAATATGTCCTTTATTACAACATTAGGTACATAGGCAATAATGTGTGAATGAATGACATACACTCTGAAATCTTTAAGAGATTTCACTAAAGCATAAGCTTGTTTCTCCATCATATTATATTTTATTTAAGAATTTCCAAGTGTTCTACTGAAAAATGAAATAGGTTGTTCATAACCTTGCTGTCCTTTCTGCAACAATACTCTAAAAATTGTGTTTCTGAAGCAAAAGTAAAAACTAGAGATTGCTTTGAAAAATCAAGATTTATAAGGAGTGGAGCCTGAGTAAGAGGCTTTTTTATTTCTTCAAATGAATGTTTAGCCTTTGTTGTCCATTTAATATCACAATCTTTCATAAGCATCTTTTTGACATGTTTCACAATTTTTGCAAAGTTAGGAACAAATCTTCTCACAAAATTCACTTTGCCTAAAAAAGATTGATTTTTTTTTCTATTTTTGGGCTGACCAATTTTGTAGATAGCAGAAGCCCTACTTGGATCAATCTTAATTCCTTCCTTTGATATAATATGACCCAACAAATTTCCCTTTGTCAAAGCAAAAATACTCTTAGTAGGATTTAGAGAAACACCGAATTTTCTGCATTTTTGAAAGACTCTCTCAAAGTGTTTGAGATGTTCTTCTTCTTTTTTAGAAAACATAGTGATATAATCTAAATATACCACTAAAAACCTGTTTATCTCATATGCACATGCAATATCCATACCTCTTCGAAAATTTGCTTTTGCATTCATAAGTCCAAAAGGCATCTTTGCATACATAAATGTTCCCCAGGGTGTGGTAAAAGTTGCCTTCTCTTGATCATCATGATGTACCAATATTTGATTATAGCCTGAAAAACCATCTAGCATTGACATCCTTTGTGATCCTACAATGCTTTGCAAAATATGATCCACTTTGGGAAGTGGATAATTTTCTTTTAATAAAGCTTTATTCAAGTTCCTGAAATCAATGCATATCATAATTTCCCCATTCTTCTTTCTCACAAGCACGAGGTTGTCCAGCCACTTGGAAAATATCAATGGTACTATGATATTTGCTTCAAACAACTTTTTAATCTCCTTTTCAATCAATGGCAAAAGCAATGGATTGATCCTTCTCAATTTATGCTTGAAAGGTTGTTCATTTTCTTTTATTGGTATGGTACGTTGAATAACATTTGGATCATAGCTTTTCAAATCAGTATAACTACATGCAAAAATATCTACGCATTTCTTCATCAAAACTAGATATTTTTGTTTTTCCTCAAGAGAAAGAAATTTGGACAACTTGACATTCTTTGCATTTCCTGCAGTACCAAGATTATAAGTCTCAACCTCCTCATCATCAGATTTCACCTTCGGATTTTTGGCCACATCATTTTGGTGAAATAACTTCTCAAGAGGAATCAATCCCTTTGGAATACAATTGTTTTTGAGTTGAACAACTCGGGTATTGAATTTTGTTTCAACAAATGTGTTTTGTTGGTCAACTTGAATAGATTCAAATTCTTCTTTCAATTCCAAGAAATTTCTGACATGCTGATCATTATCAAACACTTGGCAATTTATTATGTTATCAAGTATAGTAGATCTATGCCAAATTTCAACTTCATATTTATTGCTGGAATGAATTGGAATTGAAAATAAACTTGCTGAAACAACTAAATAATCTGCAACATTGTTGTGTTCTCTAGGCTTGATGGTGAAATTATACTCTTCAAAATTTTCCAGTAATTCAAGAATCAGATTTCTGTATCCTCTCATCCTAACATCCTTGGTTTGATAGGTGCTGTTAACTTGTTTGATGATCAATTCATAATCACCAAAAACATAGATTTTCTTTGCACCTAAATTCTTCAAGACTTCTAAACCCAAAACCAATGCTTCATATTCTGCCATATTATTTGTGCAATCAAAATTGAGTTTGTAAGAGCAAAACTTACTTTCAAAGTTATTATATATAAATATTAGAGTAATTAATAGTTAGTTTATAAAGTATTAAAAATATATAAATATTAGAGTAATAATAAATAGTTAGTTATATTTTTAATTAAAATATAAGTTAAAGGGACTTTCATACACATACACTTCTATTTATAAATATATATTAAAATAAATAAATATATAAATTAAAATTAATTTAAATTAATAGTTATTTATAAAAGTTATAAATATATAACTATTAGAGTAATTTAAGGGTTAGAAAGAATATTTTAATATTTAAAATTATTTAGTAGTCTATTTAAGGGTTAAATTTAGTATATTATCATAGATTAATTTCCTCCTGTTATTAGAATAAAACTACTAGCATAAATTAAGTGCTATTACAATACCTCCAACTATATCAACCACACGTTAAAGAACAAAGGTCACAAGAAACGAGAAACAAGGGGAAATTACTTAAAAGGCAACAAGAAAAAGCTATACCTAGGGAGGGGAAGAAAGGAAGAAAACGACTAGGAGGAGAGGGCTAGGACCCAGCAACTACTGATCCTCCAGCCATCCTCTCTATTGAGATTGTTCAGCCTTTTTTCAATCTCAAGGGCTTCCCTAAATTTTCGGTGATGGAAATGTGACACTCTAGCAATAACACTAACCGTTTCCCAGTAAAATCTAGCCGTTGTCAATTTAGCTATGGAATATAGCTGTTGGATATTCTGCTCTATCTATTTAATATGCAAAGCGAGATTTATTCATTCAACTTGTCCTGACGATGAACCACACTGGCTGGTTCGAAACGTGTTGACAAATGAAATACCATGTGATTTACACCCAAAAATCTATCGTAATGGTATTTTCTCGGACTTTTGGTGGGATTTCCTCATCATCTACTAGGTTTTGATGGAAAGGAGGCCTAACTTGTTGGTCAGGTTGATTTATTTGTTCTCTTTGCCTCTATTGGATTTGAACCCTTCTAAAATTTGGATTTCTAAATTGTGTCTCAGGTTGTGCAGCATGAGGATTATTTCTGAGGGCTAATCTATCCATGAGTCTTTCCATCGTTCTCATCATGGTATCAAATGTAAGATCAGAAGAGGTGGATTATTGTTCTTCCTCCCTTAACTTTCCTTTAGCTACTTTAGATCTTTTTGCTTGAGCCATATTAACTTCCAATTTCACAACATCATTCTACATGTCAGCTAATGTAATAGATTCTCTCTCTTTTAGTAGGATGGAAAACTCATAATCAATTGCTTCAGCATAGTGTAACTAAGAAACTCCTGGGGGAGGCTTAATGTGAACAAGAATGGAATTGTAGACTTTATTAAATCTTTTGTAAAAATCTTGCACTAATTCATGGCTGGCCTTCTTCAAATTATTATATCCAGTCAAGGTTTGTACAATATTAACTTTACTTCCCCATTTCCTTAAGAAGGAATCTTCTAATTCATTCCAATAATGTAAACTCCCAAGGGTTAAATCTTTGAACCATTTTTTCACCTCACCAATGAAACTCTATACAAACAATCTCATTTTAACATCTTCATAATCTACCTCTTCTAGGTCTATAAAGTCATTGAACTGGTCAATATGTTGTTCTACAACTATCCCCTCTTCACTTCCAAAAGTTTTAATTCTAGTGGAGTAGCCTTGAGGTAAGTCATGAATTACGGCTAGTAAAACAAGAGGAGCATATCTAGCAAGGGTTGCCATAGCATAAATTCCAACAGGAGGGGTAAAAATGAAACTAGCAAGGGTAGTGATGAAACCAAATGTACTCGAAGGGGCTTGAGTGACAGAAAATTTTGTTTTCGAAGTAAAGGTACTTCTTTCAGGTAAAGGGAAACCAATTTATTTTCTTGACAAAAGTTCAAAAGGATCAAATTCTTTTAGTTTCTCTAAAGACTCTTGTTCAAGTGACAATTCTAATGCAACAATTTCCCAAAACCTATCTCTAATTCCTTTTGGAACCTCAAAAGTAGAATCTAAACCTAGTTTTGGTAAATCATTCTCTAATTTAGATCTAAGCAATATAGGCTTATACTCTTCATCAAAACTAATACCTTCATTATCTTGAATATCTCTAGAGGGTAATGAGGTAGATCTTAAGAGAAATGAAGTACCTAATTTTGATGAGCTAGCATCTTTTCTAAGAATTTTTTCTGGATCATCAATTATTTATGGTGGATTAGGGTCTAGATTTCTCCTCTTAAGAATCTTCTTAGAAGCCACATTTAAGTTGAAAGTACCAGTGGAGTCGCCAAGTAAGAAATGCAACCTCGAACAATCTGATCTCCTGCTACATTCAAGAGCTCAACTTTTGAAATGAAACATCCAGGATGATATAACTTTCGGATTCCCGGCAGGCGCACCAAAATGTTATCACTCAACTCGAACAGGTTGGGATGTATCAACCTTCAATCAAATGTAACTATTTCAAACCAAATTTAGACTCAAAGTTAGTCCTTCCAATCTAAGAGGTTTGTCTCAAAATGTTTATAAAATGACTTGTGATAAACTCAAAATTCAGATGACTAACTCTCATCTCTTTTTGTGATTTTTGTAGGTGAAGAAAAATGTGATAACTGCCACCACTAGGTATGGAGTCAAATTAAAACAAAAAATGATCAACAAAGTGTTTAATGGAAGCTGAGGCATTTATGTCTTTAAAACTGATACAACTGAATGCCCACAACGATACACAATAAATGAAGGAAATTGGAGTTGTATGACATATTTCCAAGTAATAAAGACACTATGTAAAACTAATAACAATAGACAAAAAAATCATAAAATCCATAATATGAATCTCATGTACAAAAACAAAGTGCTGCAAATTTTCTATTACAAGAACAAAATATTACAGAAGGCTAGTTTCTCACATTCCCAATCAACCCCTTCTCAAAGTCGGAAATCTACTTATTTATAGAGAAATATCTCTTTACATAATCATGCCACCTAGGCCTGATTCATTTGACAAATATGAGATCTAATCCTATCTGATTAATGAAACTTCGAGCCTTCATAGGAATTTATGTTACAACAGAGTTTGAATACAAATGGGGGTCATATGGACTGTTACAATAATTTAAAGAGTGGCACTGTATTGGTGGAAACTTGAACATCTGGCTCTTTGAATCTGTCGTGTTGTTTGCTGTTAAAACATGCTAAAAATTCCATTATTGTTCTACTGTGTCCCTGCCCTATTTTCTTGCTGCCTCTTTAATAACCATGCTGTTGGATATTTGTCAAAAAACATTTGTGTTGTCTCATGGAGTCGAAGTGTTCATTGATCTAGGCCACTGATCAATCTGGAAATCCCATGGTGGTTTGCATTTATGAAGGAAAGCAAGAAAACCACTTCTTTCATAATTGTTTATGCAGGATGGGCCACATGGCAGCCAAGAATTAGAGGAAATGAACACACTATCGGGATAGTGGAGGTGAGAGGTGACATGGAGGTGAGTGATAATGTGGAGGCACATGGTTGAAGGAAAATATTAGGGGAGGAGGATGCGTGGCGAAATAATAGTGGAGGAGAAGGAGCAGAAATGTGGCGGGTGAATGTTGGCGCGGGAGTAGGTGGTCAACAAGGACTACATGGCGGTATGGGAGTGGAGGTGGAGCAGTAGTATGGGTGACGTAAGCGGGAATGTGGGTTGTGGTGGGAGCAGATAAAACAACTTTCATGGGGGGGAGCAGTATGCAGTATTAGAGGTGGGGGTCCCAAATCACAAGGGAAGGACACGTAGCGGCAGGGAAAATCAATTTTCGGACCCCCCCCACCTCACCATTAAAGAGAAACATAATAGGGGGGTCTGAAAAGGCCTTAGGGTTGTTGGATGAAAACATGATCGCGTTTGGGAGTGGGAACTTGTGTGAGGTTTAACCATGTTGGACCTGACATCTTATAAGATGTGTTTTATGTCGTTTCGCGCTTGGGAGTGTGTTCCGGTTTATTTCATCGGGGCTAGTGTAGGTTTTATGTTTGGGATTTTTAAATAAACAACAGGAAAATGGATTTAAAGCTAGACTTAGAAAAACAAAGGGTTATTATCGACAACAAAGGTCATACAACTACAAAGTCCAAAACCATCATAATAATATACTCGATGTCACTTATAAGAATTAAACCTAGGAGGGAAGGATAACAATAATTTTTCCCAACCATTTAAAATAAATCCAATTGAAAAATTATATATATAGATATATATAAATAATAATAATAATAATAATGTCCTTGTAGATATTTATGGTATTAAATTGTAACAAGCAAATATGTCTATACTTAGAAGTTAATTTTTGCAACCTTGATTTTTTTTGCAAATTGATTTGTGTTACCTTAGAATAGTAAATTATGACATTATATCTAACACAAATAAGAAGAATGCATGACAATTCATTTATGACCATCTTGGTCTTAGGACCCATGATTATTCATGGATTTTTCCTTTCTTCCTTTTTTCTTATGGACATCCATCCATTCCAAAGAGTTATTAGGAACAAATGTGGATAAGACAATGACACCATTTCCTTGAGACAATTCCATTGATAGACGTTCTGCAATATTTGTTGTCTCCTTCTCGCTATCTGAGTGATATGATTCATGGATGCTCTTGTGCTCACTCACTGAAGGAGCCAAAATTATCATTGAGGCTCTTGCATTTTCAGTGGAAGGATGACCTTCCTTTACTGAGGAGGAGATGGCTCAACTTATTCTTAGTTGAACTTGAAGGAGTTGACGTGTTAGTGAGTGCCTTTTGTTGTTGTGTGTTGTCGTGATTGGGCTCCAAAGTAGTCTTGGATCCTTTTGTTCCTTTTAATACTGTCACCCATGACTATTTTTCTTAGTATTAGGGTGTAGATAGGTCCCTTGTGAAAAAGGGAAAGCATTCTGAAGATGACTGAGTGCATTGAAAGGAAATATTTTCATAATCCACCAGTTGTGAACAAACCCTACCCCCTTAATTGAGAATGATTTTATCAGACAACCCTTTGCTGAGGTCCACTTCGACACATATGTGAACAAATCTAGCAGTTCCTTTCACATTCCTTTTAATGTCTATTTTTATGAAGTGACCTAATAAGTTTCCCACATTAGCTAAGATATTTGGATGTGTCAAATGAATGGGTTGGTTATGTAGCCTTACCTAGGATGGAGTTGTTATAGTTGTCATAGAAAGAGGATTGAAATTAGGAAACCATGATTGAAACGAGAGACCAAACTGACCCCAAAATTAGGGTCCCTGATAAAAAACCTTTTGTTGATCCTCTAGATTTCTAAAAGTCATAATCAATAACCCTTTTAAACAAAAATGCACGTTCATATTCTAAGACTACTTCTTTTTCACCCATTCTTGTAGAGAAAATGTTGATGGCCCCAATCCATTAAAACGAGAAACAATCACATGTCATTCATAATCTTCTACGAAGAAGCGGGATATAATGTTATCCACTTCAAGGGATGGGATTCCATTGCCTGATATGCAATAAATGTAGGTCCTCATAGGTTTTTAGGGTTTGGAGGTGAAAGTCCTAGCTTTAGGGCATCCTTAAAGGATTTGGGTTTGGAGGAGGAGGATGCACCCGAGCCTTTGGCTCCACCTCTTAATCTTGATACTAGATAAATTGTGGCATCCTTGGATATGCTATACTCACTGAGGGGTTTCAGATCCTATAGCTACCTACCTCTGTGTAGGAGTCAAATATTGTCGTATGGGATTCCCATCCACACCTTTATCCTGCATGTGAGTGAGGAGACGAGATATGTGGATTTGAACTACATATAGAGGGAGCCTCGTGAGAATGGTCTCACAAAGACACATAAATTCTCCAGATATGGGGTAATAACCTCATCTTGAATGTAGGAAGATCCCTGCAACATAAAATATTGCCCTTGTTTTACCAAATCTTTAAGCAGGTCTAGTTTCTGCATACCCTCTTCTGGAAGCATACTAGCGCCCTCTAAAATGATTGAACCTACTCGTGCCAGATCACGACCTAGGGAAAAAGGGTATTCAGTAACCACATGATTTGTTGAGTTAGGGTTTTCCAAAATAGAAAACCCACCTGCCCTGGGAACCTTTTGCAAGCTCGGTGATTGACTTCTCGTACGGGACAAAGCTTATCATGTCCCTTCTTAACTTCCTCACAAAATTAGATTTATTTCTTCTCTTCCCTTTGTAGGTAGAGGGATGAAGAACTAGCTCATGCTTGGTAACTATATGCTTTCTTTGTAAGCCTATGAAAATCTTTGATTTCCACTGAGAATTTATGACCTCTTACATCACCCACCTATTGTATTTAGCGTTGTCATCATTACCATAAAAAGAGGGTGACTAATGCATCTGCAGAATGAGTTCCTTGACTAAAGGATTCAATTTAGAGAGCATATCTACCCACTCGTGTATATGACCATTGAATGCACCCTTCAATTCATCTTGGGGGAGATCCAGATTTGATTCCCATAGCTCACCTCTATGCTGCTCATGTTGTTCACCACTAGAGCCATCATGCACTTTTTCATGATATTTGAACATATAATTAAATATTTTTATTTGCAACCTTATAATTGAATTTTTATTTATTTATTTTTATTTTTTAAATATTGAACTACAAAAAGAAAATGTGTCGATATCCATGGTTTAATATTTTCTCTAACCTAAAGTTTGAGCATTGTTTGGAATTTTTTTGGTTTTTCTTTAAAAATGTTTTATTTATACTTGTTGGTTTTAGATATGTGACATGATGTAATGGGAGGCTCTAAGGGGCATTGATAGTGTGATGTTTATGTATTTATGTGGAGATCTTGAGTATCTTTTCTCATTTATGAACTAGCATACCCTCGAATAGGGGAAGAAGACGTCGAAGTGAATATAGGATGGACATAATGTAAAAGGAAAGAAGAGCGTAGTTTTTATTATAATGTGTTCATGTGTCTCATGAAAACTATAATGCTTGTTAAATACAATAAGAAAAATACTTATGTGAAATTAACAATGTGGCATCAATTATAAGAAATATGGTTAAATACTTCTTACTAAGTTGTCAAAACAATGAAACTGATATGTGATGGGTGCTTCCAAATTCTAACACATTAACACTTACCAACTTTATTTCCTATTGAATATACCAGTGAATCACATTATCTAATAGTGAAAGGGATATATTTGGGTGGGGTGAACTTTTCCCTTTTACAAGAATTTTATAGTTGAGTCACAGGGAGATGAATATGGAATAGTGCATGAAAACCAATCTCATTGACACAAGGGTTTTTTTGAGAAGAAACACATGGATACCAACATTCTAGTGGAGTTTGAAGTGGTCAAAATAGGAATTATAATCACCCGCTTTTTTCACTCTTGATTGCCTTGCCAATTTATAATACTACATGGGGAGGAGAGATGCATTTAGTTCAAATTAGTGAAATGAAAATGGTTGATTCTAGCGTGTTGCAAGTGACCTATTGTCATGCCAAAAAATGCCAATTGTAAAAGAGAATAACATTTATGTCAATTCCATATGCTTAGCATATTATCACACCACCAATGCCAATTCCATAATGCTTATGTAAAATATTGTCACACAACCAATGCTAGTTCTAAAAGAAAATAGTATTTGTGTAGATGCCATAGTAGATCTCAAAAGAACCATAGTCCCATAGATTTCAAAAGGGATTTCCAACATTTTCTTGTAATAGAACCATAAGTTCTTAGTGCAAACACAAACCTTAATTGAAGATTTAAAATATTATAGAGAAATGCCATCTTTTATTTTTGTTTTCAATAAGATATATTTCGCTAAATTACTTTTTATTTTGGATGATTTTAACTCATATCAAGTCTTGTATAGGTTATTTAGACTTTGGCCAGATACAATTTGTTTAGTTTTGTTTTTGTTGAAATTGTTATTTTAGAGGTTAGAGACATGTGACAAATGGCCAAAGCATGCATGTGCCACATGAAGTTGAGACATTATAGGAGATATCACTAGCTGACAATCCTAACCGTCTCTAATTCCAAGATGGAGCCATTCATATCACCTCTTAATGATCCCACATATTTATAATTCTTGACCATAAGATGTATATTTAACATGTCTCCACATGTGCTGACACGAATGGAAATTTGTAGAATTTTCTTTGTCATTCAATGTTTGTTGTTATTTTGTTTACTAGTTAATAGGTTGAGCATTTTCACCCATGTTAACATGTTTTAAAACTTAGCTAAAAATAAACTTAGTAGCTAAAAATAATTTGCTCAAAATCTGAAACAAAAGAAAGGTTATTAAGCTTTAGGTTTACCCTCATGGAAAAATAAATTTGAATATTAGTAACTTAAACGCCACACTCACAAAATTTTAATAGTAACATCAAAAGAAAAAAAGTAGGATGGAGGACTACTTTTAAATGAGATGAAAATGAAATGTGTCTATTATGTAATGTTAAATATATCATTTTAGTATGGAAAAGGGAAGTGTAATTTCTATTTAATCTTTGAATAAAAATGCCATTTCTTTTTTGAACAATAAAACATCAACTTTTGAAAAAATCAATACATTGAAGTACTTTTTAAACGAAATGTAATAATGATAATGTAATATACATATCCTAAATCATCTACATCACTTTCATTTTATTGGAAATAAACATAAATGGTTCTTATATATGACCTTACTCAAATATTTATAGAATTTCTACATTATATGATTTTGATATAGTATTTAGTCTTCATTCATATATAAAGGTAATGTTTAAGTGTACTTGCACATAAATAGAATCTATCTTTTACATATCTTTTACATAACTACCTAGTATTTTTGTTGCATTATCTTCCCCCATTTAAGAAATGTTAGTTATTATTATTCATGTAATATTGACTAACAATTATGGCATGGCGTAGAAGTATTGATTCAAGTTAAATTTTCCTAGTGCCTTTTATCAAATTTTTTGGTGTATTTTAAAATAATATTTTGAGAAATTCAAAATATGTAATCTCATCATATGAAATTGTAATCTCAACTGTTCAAAAATATGATTTAGAAATTCTTGATGTCTCCAAATCAGTTCAAAATATATATATATTTTTTTATAACACAATAATAAATTATTCATAAATCATTTTTCTTTAGTCTATGCAAGGGTGTGGCATTTTAAGTACTTATACAACACACCATTCCAATGGATTGTTTATCTTATTATTCCCTACCTAGTGAGGAATATAGTAGGCAATTAGATAACATGTATATAAGCTCAAATATTTTGGATTCTCTAACGAGGGAAAATTCTACTTGCTCTATTCATTGTTTCAAAATTTGAACAATTTGGATTGTCTTAAAATGGACTAAAACCTATAGGAGAAAAGGTTCTTATTCAAAGGTCTCATCAATTAGAAGAAACAACGATTTCCAACAAAACTTATCCTATTTAAGAGAAAATTTCCACCTAAAATATGAGTTTATTCACTTAATATCCCATATACATTGGCATGCAAGTCTATAGTCCAAAATTGAATAATTATTCTCTCAAATGTATGTTTTCATAATTCACAGCCTAAGCTCATCATCATAATGTAGAAGAAATTCTAGTAAAGACATATTGACATATCTAATTAGGAAATGTCAAGTTATTAAGCGAAATTGTCATAATAGGTGGCTCCTAGTGTCCTCCTATAATACCTTTGTTATCCACATTTCTATTGTTCTTACACTCCTTTACAAGATTGTATTTATGTAAACACACAAGGTTTTTGAGGACTTCCAATTCACAATCTTAGTACATATATCACATCATCTTCCAACATAGGCAAGTGGCTCAAACTCCCCTTTCAGGACACCAATCCATTTCAAGTTCATGAAGTTTTAGGAGAGTCTTGGCAGGTTACTCCCAACTTCCTCTTAGGGTTTCACAATTTGGCCCTCTTAGGTCCATTCTCTCCTTGAAGACATAATTGGACAATGTATTAACTATTTCTCTATTGTCAATGGTTCAACAAGGGAATTCCTTCTTCCTCATCTACTCCCACATGAAACCTCAATCTTTGATAAATTGATATTGATGTTGGGGCTTCCTCCTCCCCCAAATATTCTGCATCTATTTTTGATGTTGTGTAGCCATTATCATGTTATATCTTAGGGTTAGATCTCTGTTATTTTTCTCATAAAATGGCTTAGCTTCTTTATATTCCCTCATTTTATGCTTTACCTTTAAGCTTTTAGGAAATGATGTGGTACTCCTTCATTATGTCACTGTTGGATTGTACTTTTTATTCCCACTGCCCTATTTTTCATCCATTCATGCACATTAATAAACATATCTTTATCTATATAATCATTATCACCTACTTCAAATATAGATATGTTCATAAGGCTCTATATTACCAAACTCAAGGGGTTATCTAGTTCACCGGGTTCCATATGATCAAATTCAAAGGATGATCTACCTTGTAGGCACCAAATTATGAATGAATAATGCAACTACTTCTTGAAAGTATTTGGTGGAATAAAAAAATGTCTTTCACTGTTCTTGGTTTCACTATACCTGTAACAATAACTTGCTTCAATATCATAGGTGAGAACATCAACTCTCTTTGATTGGTATCTTTGACATCCTTGTTACACATCATTTTGTCACTGACCCTGTACTCCTCGTTCATGATCTTGGAGGACCTCTATAGTAAACCTGACATGCTTTCCCATCATGAAGAAACTCCTAGTATGTCCCTCTTCATGAGCAGAATAATTCCTTTTTGCATAATTTCCCGAGACTCTTCCTTTTATCCCAGTTTACAAGACCGGCGCTACTGACCAGTATTCTCCTTGTGTCGATTTGTAGATATTAAAACTAGCCCTCACACCATACGGAGCCACTGAGCCCTTTTCTAGTCATGCCGATCCTCTTTTGGAAGGTTTTATAAATATGGAGCTGAAGCTTCCATGTCTATAAGCTTCGTAATGGAAGTCTAGTAGATGGTTGGGCTAGATAGAGCCGAGGAAGTCAGTTTGGGCTCCTTTCCCCTATTAGGATGGAACAAAATCAAGATATAAGACCTTCTCCCATGATGAGAGGAACCATCTCCCATCCATCTAAGTTATATAAACCTCTCTTTTTCCTAAGCAAAAGTTATTGGAGTTTTTAGTTTTGGAGTGAGTTTGAATGATCAACAAGTCATCTATAACTTGTAGCTTTCTAGTGTATGTTTGAGGGAGAATAGTGTGTTTTTGGTTTGGTTTGAGACTAGAGGGAAAGAGGCCTTAAAACCTCCATTGTTGGGGCTATCCATGAAGTGCTAGCGGAAGTGTGGGAACCCGAATATGTCCGAGGAGACCAGCAACGTCAAGGCACCGGTTGTAATCACTTTCTGATTTATATAAATGCAACTATCGATTGATTTCCTACATGAAGTGTCATTTTACTTCTTTATGGCTTAATGTTCCTTGACCTATT
The DNA here is from genome assembly GCA_000404065.3 of Pinus taeda. Classification (NCBI taxonomy): domain Eukaryota; kingdom Viridiplantae; phylum Streptophyta; class Pinopsida; order Pinales; family Pinaceae; genus Pinus; species Pinus taeda. The sequence goes on along the minus strand of APFE031475775.1, from coordinate 143,162 downwards.
AAGTAGGCTGAATACAATATTGTATGCTATTACGTTTGTTGTTGTTGTTGTTTGCTTGTTTTAGGTATTAGAAGGAAGGAAACAGAAGATAGCCAGAGTGAGGAAGCATGATCATCACCAAGCATAATATCGTTATAAGAGGTAGGCCCTCTTAATTGATTCTAGCTTAAGGAGATTTTCCATAAATTTTTTGTTTGTCGCTAGGCCCGCTCTCTCGAACTAGACGAATTGTTTGTGTCCACATTGAGAATTTACTTGCACCACAAATTGGCGACTCCACTAGGGAGCAACTCCTTCTATTTGATTGATTGTCATTTTATGGTTTTGTGTGAACTTTTCTAGTATCACCACTTCCCTTTAGTGTTCTCAGCTTTGCCTGGTTTACTTATTTGGGCTTGAAATTTATAGTGGCAAGTCTAGTTTGAGCCTTTGAATTTTTTTATTTTTCTCCCTTAAATCCTTAGTTAGCGCGTTTATTTTTTTGACAGTCGCATCGATGAACGCAAGTTTAAAAAAAAAATCGCGTCGACTCCCTTCTGGCACTTGTTGTCAATTAGCCAGTGATGCTGAATCCTGTAGGTGAAGATCAGGGTTTACCCTAGTGCATAGCCAGTGTGTCTTGCCCTTCTGATTTTTGTCTCTCAGCTTGTTTTGATTGTGTTCTCCCTCACTACAAAGCTCTTTTGATTTGGTTTGTATGCTTGTTCGATTTGCATTGTCTTCACTTTGTTTCTTGAGTTCTTTGATGGTGTATAACCCTAGGGCATCTATGTCATCACCCATTCACTTGTTTGCGTGCTCAGAAAGTCAAGTCGATAGTCAAAGTTGTTCCTTGCATTTCGTTTGGTTAGTCCTTCTATTGCTTTGATTTCCATTTAACAAGTTTGAAAAGTTTCATTTATTGTTTGAGCGTCTCTTTTCAGGCAGAAATCACATTTCCATATTGTTATTGGTTGGATTTTTGCTTCACTGGTTTGAAAGGAATCCTGTTTTGTGCTTTATGTGTGCTTGTGATTGATTGTATTGGAAATGTTTCATTGAAGTGAGAAGTGTTTGTGAAAGATTCATTCCATCATTCCAATGAAAAATACATAATTCTAGTTTGCTGAATCAATATGTTACATTAGCTAGTATCATTGAAGACTAGAGTCACACCATCATTTGTATTTGAAAAGGAAATGAATTCTCTTTACTATTAAAAGGACTAGTTGAAGTGCATTCGATAGGAAGATTCAATGCATTTTGGAGATTTATTAGTAAAATATTCCATTCTTCTTGTTGCATTAATTTTGTGTTCTCTATCTCTCAATTAGTGTTAACTTTCATCGAAGACAATTTTTTTTTCTCATATAGCTGCATATAGGAGTTTTCAGATGACATCTGTAGGGCCTTGGAATTGAAACCTAATTCAAGATCAACTGTTAAAATTTATTGAATTAACCTAAGGAAGCATTGAAACTTAACACTTACATTTAGAGGTTTAGGCTAGATACATGTTCCAGTGTCATTAAACCTAGTAGTTGTTGTTCGCTTCGGCACTAGACAACGCTAGTACGAACTTGTGATCCCCATACTATCGTGTATATAAAGGGAGATCCCACTAGGTTTGCAATCCTTTATCTGTAGGAAGCTGAGTATGCCGCCTTGTAAACGTGATACACCGAACACAACATTCGAGGAGATTTCCTAATCATACTTTTCAATTTTCCGAGAGGTATTTTGCAGTTCGCGGTTACCTGGTAATCCCTTTTGCCTAGATTATCCAAGTAGTCATTTTGGTATTTTTGACTCTTTAAATTTAAAATATCACCGAGCGCTTGTCCTTTCGAGCTCGTTTTAAACATGAAAGCAACTAGAGTCGCCTTTCATCCTTTCTCAACCCTTAAAATATGAAAATGCAAAGTGTTGTTTTAGTGTCTTAAAATTAACTACCCACAAAATATTCCTAGTTAAAGTTATCTTCCTTAGTGATTCTTTAGGGTCGTTTCGAATGGAAACATTTTCAAAGTCTACCAATCAAGGATTCCCCTCAGATGGGAATCCTTGTCCTTTTCCTTCTTTTGGAAATGCTGACACTCCTTATATGGCAACGTTGTCCCTCCTTGGGTTAACCATTGGTTTACCTATCTAGTTATTTTCGACCTCGGTGGTCCCGAGTGTCCCAACTCTTGTCCAGCCATCTCCTTCATCTGAATCAAATCACGTTGATTCTAAGGTTGACCTCTCACCTTCTTCCCCTTTTTCTTCATCTTCCCCTTCTACTTCGCCTGGTGAAAGTTTGAAATCCAGTAACCAGGAGGCTAAGAAGAAGAAGACGAAGAAGAAGAAGTTAGATAAGCGAGAGGCCAACTGTGCATCTATTGCTCTAAATGAACTTCTTGTTGACAAACATTCTGATCCTCCACGGAAGGTCAGATTCCCTTGCAAGCTGTGTAAGGGTGACCATCTCCTTCGAGACTATCTTGGCATTCCCAGAGTCTTAGAGGTATGGTCTCAAGACCTGAATCGACCATCCTCGTCAACCTCTAGAGATCATGTTGATGCTACACCTTCAACTAATGATGGTAAGAAGAAGGGAAAAAATAGATTCCCTTGTAGGTTATGTGAAGACGATCATCTTATTCACATTTTTCCTCTTATGGATAAAGCATCCAAAGCTTTAGAAAACCTTATAGCTCCTCAAGCCCAACTCCCTGTTGGATATCAAAGGCTTTCTTCTGACCCTCTCTCGGTTGGTAAAGAGATAGACTTGGATTCATCTCTTGCCCATCTTGCTCTTCTCGAGCAAGACTGTCTTTTGTCTGTTCCCGACCAACCATTGGTCGAAAAAAGTGTCAACTTGTCTCTGCCTTCATTTGATCACTCTGTTCCCGAAGAGAATGGTGATCATACTACTCATGTTCTTCTTGTCTCCTTAGATTCTCATGAATCAAAGAGTGACCCTCCCGTCTCGGTTGTTCAGGAGAGTCTTTCTTCTATTCCTATAGAGCATGGGGGCAATTATATGATACCCCCACCAGGTAGTTCTGTTGTCTCTTTCTGATTGGAGTCAATTGACTGCTTTCCGCCTCCCATCATATGTGACTTTCCAGACCACAGTACAAGCCTATAATATGGTAGTACATGACACTATATTAGATGAAGGCATGTCTATTAGCATCATGTCTTCTACTACTTGGCAAGCTTTGGGCTCCCCACAGCTTGTGCCTATCACTTAGAATCTATCATATTTCAAGAGAGGAACCAGTCAACCCTTGGGGGTCCTTCCGAAGTTCCCTCTTACTTTGGGAGGAAAGACCATCTATATAGACGTGATGGTAGTCCAAGGTCCCTTAGATTTCAATATTCTCCTTGGACACAAATATGTTTATGTCATGGGAGCTCTTGTTTCTTCACTTTTCCGTGTGGTTTGTTTTCCGCACAAAGGGAGAATTGTGACCATTGATCAACTATCGTTCATTGGTCACCAAGTGCCTCCTTTGCAACCATCGTCCCCTATCGGCTCTTGTTTGCAAGTATTACCTTCCCTGCCATAGGTCAACTATGTGACTACTCGTTCCGTCTCTGCATCTGTTGATGATCACACAGATGGTATTGTACGTTATGTATTGGGTGCATTGGAACCCGATCTGTCTTTGGTACGAATTGACATGTATTTCTCCCAGATCGTGGTTCTTCCATCTAGTGAAGGCCTCTTGAGAGCCATGTTCTCTTATGGGTCATAAACAAATGTTGTGAGGATAGTTGCTGCTCTTGTATCAACCTTGTTAAAAAATGAAACAAGGAGTCGTGAGGATAGTTCTTGGCCTTGTGTCAACCTTGTTAAAAAATGAAACAAGGAGTCATGAGGATGGTTCCTTGTCTTGTGACAACCTCATTAAAAAATGGATCAGGGAGTGTGAGCATAGTTCCTTGTCTTGTGACAAGCTCATTAAAAAATGAAACAAGGAATGTGAGCATAGTTTCTTGTTTTGTATCAAGCTCATTAAAAAATGAATCAAGGAGACCGAGGATAGTTTGTTCCTATATCAACCTTGTTAAAAAATGAAACAAATGTCCAAGGATAGTTCTTTTACTGTCTCAACCTCATTAAAGAATGAAGCACCTCCATTTTCCAAATCGAGTCTTTTGATTAAGATCTCGTAAAATCCCAGTCGAGTCTTTCCTAGATCTCGAAAGTGAACCTTCATTCCATGCACCTAGTTGAATGAAATGAAGCTTTGGGGTCATGTACCTCGAATTGAGTCATTATGCCCGAGGCATGCAAACTTATCTCAAGCATAGCTTTTTTGTTTCAAGCTTGTGTAAACATGCAACCAAATTCAAGCAGAGTTCCCCATGGTTCAAGCTTGTGTAAAAGTGAATCCATGCCCGATTTACATCTCGTGACTGCCATTTTTATCAGTTAATTTCTACAAGATGACCCTTGGTTGTTTCATTCCATCGCCACTATCTCTTTGGCCGATCATATGATTTCACTTGGTTGTGTTTTTCTTTCCTGAGGAACCGTAGCGATGAGTGGTTTTACTACCTAGCCTCTTTACCTTTCAGTGTTTCGAGCAGTTCCTCGCTTAACCGGAACCTATTGCTACCCCTTATATGACTTGTTCCTCCAGGACGAGTCACCTTTAAGATCTTTTTTGACTTGTAAAAAATTGAAAATATTGCCAAGTACTTTTTCCCTTTTAGACTCGTTAAAGTAAATAAAAGTAGGGAGTCTGCTTTGAGTTCTTTTATGACTCTCAAAATATGAAAAGATTATCGATCTCTTATCATTTTTGAACTTGTTAAAGGTTGTGAAACGTCGTTTACCCAGTATACGTTTACCCCTTTTTTGGGCTAGGATGAACTATTTATGAAAAAGGTACTCCTTGATTGAAATGGTCAAGCAGTTCTCTCAAGTATCGTTTTCTACCTTTTCGGGCTTAAGAGACACAAATGTACGAAAATGGACCATGTGGAGTTTTCTTTTTCGTGTCTTTTTCAAACTCTCTAAACATGAAAAAGATATCGAGTTACACCTTTGTCGGACTCGTTAAAACATTAAACGACACTGGATTCGTCGGCATGACGAACGTGAGATTCTCCTTCCTAGGGCTCATTAAACTTACTAGGTTAGATCTGTCCGAAGGATGAAAATACAGTGCAAGCACATGCTATCTCCTTTAAGCTTGTGATAAAAAATAATTGGGTTACCTGCCATAAATGGTGGGGGGAAATTTGGAAATTCTATTAGTCGTGTTGGTAGCTCACTCTTGAACATGACACTTTCTACTTCGTGTCTAGTTGGGATATCCTCCTTTTCGTCATTGGCCTTCCTAGGTTGGGCCATTCATTTTTGCCTTCCATTTGATCTCTACCACGTCATCATGATCACTGATCCTATGGATCCAAAAACTGCCAAACTTTGGAATCATGTCGCTGATATGTTCAAGAGTTAGTCTTTCTACAGTTACACTTACTCCTAATTCTTTGTATCATCTAAAATCATTTTCATCCCTTTGTCTCATGTCGATGATGTGGGATACATCATGGCCCTCCTTCGACACAGTCACTTCCTATCGACTTTAGCTCATTATCCAGAAAGCTGACCAAGAGACTCCCTTCCAGTACCTTGGAGCTTTCATGCCCTAATGGCAAGTTCTTCACACTCGATGACAAGCCCACATCATTGGATTTCGATCAGGTGATTTCACAGGTGTTCAACATCAGTTCCTTTATTCACATTCCGTAAACTATGCTACTGGTACCTTGAGAGCCATTGTCATTATTGGTGGTTTCTGTCACACTTGTTAATGGTTCACATCATTAACTAGTAATCAAGTGACTTTCTAGCATGTTCGACTTCAACATATTCATTCACATGTTAGGATTTGTACTCTGATTAGGTCGTTTGGAGTGCAAGACCCTGGGCTAAGATTACACAAGTCCAGGTTGTGAGGCAATGTAACATGATCATGTTGATATACATGTCTCTTTCAGATGGATGGCTGTGACCATACCATGAGTTATTATATGTGATCCTTATCATTATTGGATGGCTGTCACCATACATTGGTTTCATTATGATCCTTTATATTCGATGGTTGTGCCCATGCCTTTGATCCATTTACATGATCATTCTATGGATGGTTGCGTCCAGACCACGATTCATGTATCATTATTCAGAGTCTTTCAGTGATGTATATGTATCTATGCTTGATTTCAGGTTTTTCGATGATGGACTCCGGTTCCCTGCTTCCACTTGTAGAGCATTTCACCCCTCACTCTAGTTCGGCCTTCACGTTTTACGGGGAATCTGTTACACAACATTTTGGTCACTGTCCCTGTACTCCCTGTCCATGATCCTGGAGGACCTCTACAATGAACCCAACATGCTTTCCCATCATCAAGAAACTCCCAGCTTATCCCTCCTCATGAGCAGAATAATTCACTTTTGCATCATTTCCCAAGACTCTTCCTTTTATCCCAGTTTACAAGACCGACGCTGCTAACTAGTTTCCTCCTCGCACCGATTTGTAGAGATTAAAACTAGCCCTCGCGCCATATGGAGTGACTGAGCCCTTTTCCAGTCATGCCGATCCTCTTTTGGAAGGTTTTTTTAATATGGAGCTGAAGCTTCCATGTCTAGAAGCTTTGTAACTGAAGTCTGGTAGATGGTTGGGTCGGGTGGAGCTGAGGAAGTCAGTTTGGGCTCCTTTCCCATATTAGGATGGAACGAACACAAGAGATAAGACCTTCTCCCATGAGGAGAGGAACCATATACCATACATCCAAGATATATAAACCTCTCTTTCTCCCAAGCAAAATTTGTTAGAGTTTTTAGTTTTGGAGTGAGTTTGAATGATCAACAAGTCATTTATAGCTTGTAGCTTTCTAGTGTATGTTTGAGGTAGAATAGTGTGTTTTTGGTTTGGTTTGAGACTAGAGGGAAAGAGGCCTTAAAACTTCCATTGTTGGGGCTATCCATGAAGTGCTAGCAGAAGTGTGGGAACCTAGATACATCAAAGGAGACTAGCAACGTTAAGGCACCGATTGTAATCTCTTTCTTATTTATATAAACACAACTATCAATTGATTTCCTACATGAAGTGTCAATTTACATCTTTATGGCTTAATGTTCCTTGACCTATTAAGTAAGCTGAATACAATATTGTATGCTATTACGTTTGTTGTTGTTGTTGTTTGCTTGTTTCAGGTATTGGAAGGAAGGAAACAGAAGATATCTGGAGTAATGAAGTAGGATCATCACCAAGCGAAATAGTGTTCTAAGAGGTAGGCCCTCTTAATTGATTCTAGCTTAAGGAGATTTTCCATAGATTATTTGTTTGTGGCTAGACCTGCTCTCTTGGGCTAGAGGAATTGTTTGTGTCTGCATGAAGAATTTACTTGCACCACAATCCTAAGCTTTTGCAAATTGTTTCAACGAACAACCTTCCTTTACCGTTAAATCTAGTTTGTCAAACTAGAATTGAGCCAACTCGAGTCAAACAAGTAATATTTGACCCTTTTTGGTAGCCTAACAAAGAATCTATATATTATCCATAATAAATTAAAGTTCTAGAAGACCATAAAACTTCCATACAACCATTGACCCTTGCAAAAAAAAAAACTATAAATCTGACTACTTACTTGCACTCTTAGAATCGGTGAAAAGGAATAGAACATATAAAAAAAATCGCCTCACAAGATAAGATAGAATACATCTCCACATTGTGAGCGGGATAAACAACTTCCATGTTACATATTTTTAGAAGACCCTAAAACTTCCATACAGCCATTAACTCTTGTGAATGAAAAATATATCTAAAAATATAACTACTTCATTACGATCTTAGAATTGGTGAGAAGAAATAGAAATTGCCTAGAAGTTAAGATAGAATGCATCTCCCCGCTATTAGTGGGATAAACTGCTTTTGGGTTTGATCTCTGACCAACGACAACTCTAAATCTATTGGAATTTTTCATTTATAGTGGGGAAATTATTTATGAACTTGATTAAAATGGAACTCCCAATCTTTCCTTTGCTAAGTTAGGAAAAATCATTCCAGATATCTTTTTCGGAACCTGGAAAAATAATTAGGCAAAATGTGTAGTTTCAACATCATGAAAATAAAATTACTTCTCCCACACCCATAACAAATATTGAATAGTTCTGTACATAGCATAATTTCTATTGCTCCCATAATAAAAAGTGAATGCCATTACATACGCAGATAAATCACCTTCACATTGGTTGTAATAAAGATTCCCGCAATCATAACCTCCAAGAGCTCACATTATGTGTCAATCATATCGCAACAACTATGAAAACTAAATAGTAAATACACTACAATGAAATCACATAAAACATAAAGAATTAGCATAAAAAAGTTTTGCGAAAACTAACCACAAGAGAATTACTGACCATTACTCTTCTAGCTAGTTAATACAATTAAAACAACAAAAACATATATCATCAACTTAAACATAAAATGCTATAAAATAAGATCCAAAACCCACTTAATGTGCATATGCATAACCCTAATGTCAACCAACCATTAGAATAAATTGAGAAGCTAAGTACATTAAAGAAAGATATAAACTTCAAATCTAGAAAACTCAAAGGTTTTACAATGTTCTTAGTTCCCTAATAATTTTTTAACTAAATATCATCAAGTTCATTAAATGGATGGTATATTTGAGTAAATAACATATACATATCATAGAGGGTATAAGGCTTTTTTCATTGGTCTACATTTCATTGACTCCTCACTTGCTCACCTCATAAGCATTGACATCATAGGAACCAAAAAACATTTCAAATGTGATTCTTTGTTCAAAACTATTGTCTGTTGAACAATGTAACTAGTATCGACATTCATAATCATATTGTCAAAAGAAAGAAATATATTTTTGTATTAACTTATTAAAGCATGGGTTTCATGAATGGGTCATTGGTCAATAGGTCAAAGCACCCATTGTGTTCTCTAGGATTTTTGTATTGAGTCAAAGTCAAAATCATTATGTAAAAGACCCTTTTTGGGATTCTTATGTCAAAGAAGAAAAATATTTTTTTGAGTCAAAGTGTATAAACATACCTCCATCCTTCATGTCAGCTCCAGCTACATATTCTATAATTTGACCTGCCTACTATTCATGTCGGCATAAAAGTACAGTGACAAACCACTGTATGAACCCTAGCATTTGACCTAGTTTGGAGCAACAAAAAACAAGTTATTCAACCTGCAACATTTTAATAAAGAAGAGGATGTGAGATAACTTAAAGGAATAAGAAGGTACATAGAAGAAAAAAAGGCTATTATTTAAAGGGAATCTGAAAACCTTAGGATTGTAGAGAGAACCAAAAATTTCAAGATTGCAAAAAGAACTGAAAATATCAGGATTGCAGAAGAACTCGTCTTTATTGAATTGAATATTTGACTTCAGTTTGGTTTGTCTACAAAGGAAGATGACTTGAAGGATTGGAGGGGGTCAATATTTTGGTCAAAGGTCTTGGATTGTCTCATCATGATTTGAATCTACTAAAGGAAGAGTTTGATTGGGTTTTCCCCTTCATAGGGGTTTTTCCCTGGTTGAGTGACTACATCTGGTGTCCATTTGTCTTTGATGATTTTCATGTCTTGGTAGTTGTTTGATGATATAGAACACAATAGTAACAATAAGAATAAAGATTCTAAAATAATATCAGAAGAATCTATCAAGTTACAAGAGAAATCAATTAATATAACCTTATCTATGCTGCCCTAGATTTATCAACATTGTCGTGTCAAACTAGCCAATGAATTGGATTGTCACATTTTCACTTCATAGAGTTCAATTTGTGTTGATAGGGAATTTAGACCAAATCAATATTAGTTCTAAGACTATTGTTTCCTCTTATTTTAACTTTTTATTTATATATTGTGGCATATGAAGAGAGTGACTAAGAAGAATTAGAAAGCTGTTGAGGAACTGGAGCTCCAACCATATTTAGCAATGGAATAGAATCCTTGAAAAGAGCTTTGTCCACATTATTAATAAAAATGATTTCTAAGCTTGACATTTCCAGCCTTAATGCTCGCCCCACCTGATGAACATACTATTGTAATGAATTTGGCATATCAAAGTAATAACCTGACTAACTTTTAAAAGATCAAGTCCCTTTCCAAGAACACAAGTGGCCATCACTATGCAAGGCTTGCCTATCAAGAAAGATTTTAAAATTTGCTTCCTCTCTGGCATTGGTTTCTTCTCATGTATTGATGGTACTTCCAATTTAGTCATGCATTTTATAACATTTGACAAAAGATCAACACCCAGTCACAAATTCACAAACATAACAACATGTGGCCTAAAATGATGGTTGTTTTTCAAGATGTCAAGTAACCATTGCTCTTTATTCTTGGGTTCAACCGAGATGTTTTTATGCTTTACTACTCCATTAAGAATGCTCGATTTGCTCGCAGATATAAAAAGAAGATTTTTAAGTATTTATGATGTGAGACTTTCTATGTCGCATGGAATCGTTGCTGAGAATATCATGATTTGGGGATTTGATAAAGCATGAATTATCTGCATGACCTGGTTACGAAATCCTTGCTACGACATACAATCCACTTCATCCTAAACAAGCATACATAATCTAACTCAACATCATGCTTTGAAAGAAGATCAACGAGCCTTCACGGCGTGGCAATAATTAACTCAATCCCTTATTATCTTTGCTGCAGGCAATAGATAATGCATTGGGTTTTTAGTCAAACCCATATTTGTTTGAGTTTGAGTAAAAACATTTGGAAACATTCTATAGTTGAACATTGCACATTGAAATTTATTATTTTTAAAAAATAATTTAAATTATTTCCAACCTCATTGGCCATTAAATTGAACATATTATTGCTCATTTTATTGATTTGCTAACCTTGCAATGATGGTGATGTACATATTATCGATTCATGAAATATTATTCTATTACAACATGCCTATCTTATTAAAAATAAATAATTTTTAAATATCAAAAAGTGATGAGCATATATGGTGTAACTCTATGAAACTTAGGGCTCCCATGCCACTCCTTTTTTTAATTTTATTTTAAGCTTATCAATTTATAGATCAATTATGAATCAAATTCTTTATTTTCATTTATACTCACCCACATGGCTTCCTTTTACTCATATCAATCCTTCTATTAAAGGCACTAGGCACATGGCTCCTCGAAAGCATTGTCTATATCTCTTTGGGATTCTTGATTCACTCAATAATAGGAAACATTCAAGGACCATTAAATATATGCTCTAGGTCCACACGCTTTATTAGGAACTAGATTATCGTGTGGACCTAGATATTTACGTGTAATTTCAATACACAAATTTACTTTAGGTTAACCATTCCAGCATATATAAATAATAAAATAATAAAACTAAAAATATTTAAAAAACAGGTTTTTAGTGCATAGATATGTGTTTTAAAAAATAGATTAAATGAGTGTTTATAATTACTAAATAAAGATCGTTATTCCACAATATAAATAAATTGATTTATATATAGAATAATTTAGAATGTAATTAAAGTTATAAATGTAAAAAAAATTGGTATCATTAAATTAGATAGAAAACATATTACTCAATTTTAAGCGTATTACGAATTTGGTTTGTGATTTTTGTGTGTGTTTAAATTAACATTTTAAACTATTAAAATAATTAATTTTTTATAATAATATATATAATATATATATATCTATCTTTTAAATTGATATATTATATATGCCTTTAAAACATAAAATAAATACATACACAAATAATTTGAAAAAAATATTAAGATGAATATTATAAAAAATAAGTTATGTAAACTATATCTTCCAAAGCTATGCATATAGTTATTAGAGCCCAAATCCAATCCATGTTAATATAGATAGCAATGTTTATCATAGATTTAACTGTTGACTTGGATATCAACATTCCTAGGTCAATGTAGACATTTTATTAATCCTTCACAACTAGCATGTTTTTATTTTGGATAGTTGTCTAACATTTGACTACTTGAAATTTGTTCACTATGAATATATTTGTTGGGACATAATGACTTGCATATTTTTCTAATAGACTACCTTCAAACAAGATTTAATTCATGCATCTTGACAATGTGAGTTTGAACATCTAATTATTGATTACATCTAATTTAGCTATATTTAAACTAAGCAACAAATACTAGCTATTATGTAGCACTTGTTTAATCCTATAAACCTAACAAGGCATTGCATCTCCATCTATGATGAGAGTTTCCTTGAAGACAACTCTTTCCCAAGTGATTTAGATTTCTCTTTTACCCATGCACAAAGTTCCCTAGTTGGAGCCAAGACCATGGATAATGGTCTCGACCGTTTAGAAAGTTGTTGCATATGAATCATCGAACAATGCGATACAATAGGGATAAGAAAATAAGCAATTTTAGTAGAACCAGTGTCCCCTGAGACAAATATATCCCTCGATTTCAATGGATTTGGGGTTGTCTGCATTTTCACAGGTGTTCAGATATCATATCAACCAAATTTGAATATTTGTGTTAAGTTTTGGGTCAAATCTATAGTTAGAGTAATCTAGGATGAGAGGTGGCCAACCCTCTCCATGTGACCACTGTCACTGGTTCACTGGTGAAACATACATGATATAGGTTAGCGGACACATGGTTTTTTTCTATATGCTATGTACAGACAACGAAGGGCTATCACATAACATCACCTTAAAGAATGTCTTCAGTGTAATGATGAAGATGGAAGAGTTGAGGGTTGAATGCACTGGTCATATTGTGGTTTACTTTAGTTGCTTTATTCTTTTAGGGGTTGATTAGGATGAAGGGATTGACTCATTGATCCATCTTAGCTTTGGTTTTGTATATCTATATGTGCCTATGATAATTAACATCAAGATAGAGAAGTTTATCTTTAAATTTTTTGTGGATTTGGTCTTTGGTTTTTGAATGTTATCTTTCATCTTTTATGGGTCGTTGTAGTTGTTAGCATTCATATAGAAGGGTTGAGATTTAGATTTTTATTTATTTTTGGTGTTTCACTTGTATTTGTATGATTCTTTAGGATGTTTTATTTGTTGATGAGTTTATTTTTCTCTCAATACTTACAATTAGTAGAATAGTGCAAGTCAATTATTGGGTTTTTTTACAAGAGCTTGGAAATATAATGATGGTTGTAGGGAGACTTGGTTCGTAGAATGGTAAACAAAATCTATCTCAATTTATGCAAGTTTGAATGAAACATACATCTCGATAACTTGAGGGCAAATGAGGCACAAAATAAACTTATTCTTTGTTGCACTATCGAAGTTGCTCTATTAATGCATAGTCGAGTTTGTTCAATTGGTATATACATTGAGAAGTTGATTGAGGTTGTCGAGATGGGGCTTTCATTCTTTGATGGTAAGTTTGCACTTCATTCATCTTTCTTCTTATAATTTGTTTATAGTTCTTGAAGGGTATGACACTTGTTGGATTTCTATTCAGGTTCCCTTCTTTTATATATATCGAAGGAGATAGAAAAATCAAACTCTTTCTTATGTATCCATAAATATATTAGAAGTGTTGAAGAAAGTGTAACTAGGTTCGGTCTTCATAAATGTAATTTTGATCTTTGCACTTGTAAAAGAAAATAAATATTATTTTTGTAAATTATAAAAATGAGTTTCTTGCTCATTGCATAGGTCTAGCACATGTTGAAGTGCTATAGGAAAGTCAAAGAGTCAAAGAAAATATTGAAGAGCTCTTCTTGAGCATATATAAAATGTATATGAGTTAACCTAGTGTATAGATTAACCCTCTAAGACAAGCACAAGAAAAATTTAGCCAACAAAACGATGTAAAAGCAGTCATGTTGGCTCAAATAAAAGACACAACAATTCCCACACTCATGTCGGATTATTATGAAGATGTAACCACTATAAATACCCAACTATGGTCACCACATAAAACACATAAAAACTCAAACTCTTTGTAATTTCGTATGAGTGTAGAAAGCTCTGAAAATTCGGACAAGTACACTGGTTCAGGATTTTCAGACAATTACAGTGGCTCAAGAATTCGATAAGTGCAGTAGCTCAGTTTCGGATAAGCATCTCTGTGCTTTTGGATGGGTTCCACAGAAGTGTAGTCTTGAGTGAGTCTTGACATATTTGTGATAATAAATATCTTTCTGCAGGAAGAAAACACTGTCAAGTTATCAGATAATTGTGATGATAAGTATCTCAATGATCCCTCACTAACACACATTATCTCGACATTCATTCTAATGTAGTCATCATCTCGGCATAATGATAATCATGATCTCAGTCATGATATCGATAAGGACGCAGTTGCAAGATCTCAGTACAACGCCCATATGTATATATACATATCTTGTTGTTATAGTGAAGGGGCAGCAAGAAGGTGCAATAATGATCTTGATGGAGGTGCAAGAATGTTGCACCAATAATAATCTCAGTGATGGCCTTGGTGATGCAAGAAATAATGATATTGATGGTGCAATTGTGATGGCCTCAATGGTGCGACAATGATGATGATATTAGTAGTGACAAAGAAAAGGATTGATGTCTTGGTCTTGGAGTGGCCTAATAGGTCAAGGGTCATGGTCTTGGTATTCATCAATTGGAATCTTTATAAGAAGAATTTTGTGCAGGTTTTTCTCTCAAAGAGTGAGAGGTTTTGGCCCTGACAGAAAGCCAAAATCTTGTGTTCTTGTCTCTTTTGTTTTGGTAGCTATTTGATGAACTAAATAAGACACACTCTAATAATAATAAGTGGAGATTGTGCTAAGAATAAAAATTAAAAACCCCTCACAAATAGTTATCATGACTAGAAGAATCTCATTAACTCTAATTTCCCTAGATTCTTCAAGATGGTATCAGAGCTAAGGTGTTGAAGTCAAAGGAAGGGAAACAAAGAGACATTTAAGGATCAAGCTTCAAGAAATACCATGTAGGTTGAAGGATATCAAAGAAAAAGGATTAAAAGCTACATTGAAGGATAAAGCCCTATATCAAAGAGAAATCTACAACAACAAGAACTTTTGTTTCCACAAGTCATCATCAAAAGGCCACCAAGACCCTCATTAAGTTGTCTACAAAGCAAGGTAGCTCAAAGGACCTCAAAATCGAATATCACATCATCTAGGCAAAGGTTGAAACCCTAGAAGCAATCCTAATCTACACTACTAAAAAGATGACAAATCATATTGAAGGCAAGAAGGCATTGTCATCTTCAAGGTTCTAAAACCAAGCAAGGATCATCTCCTTGCCCTAGAAGAAGATCATTCAAAGAAGCAAAAAATCATCCTCATCAAAAGAAGCAACATTTTCTATTGAGGAAAGGCTTTCTCATTTGAAAGAAGGTCATCCAAGAAGAATCCCTCATACATCTTCTTCAACCATCATCAACATGATCAAGGTGAAGATTTTGTCTTCACAAATCAAGTAAGTATTTTTTCATTAATCAATTTGGTAACATGACTTCATGATTGCAAGGATATGTATAGGTTGGATGGGTCATCAAAGGTCCTTGCATGGAATAAGGAGGATTGTGATTGTCATCATCCTCATAGATAAGAGAAGTCGACAAACATATTAAGGTCTCCTTTGAATTCATGAGAGGTAACACTTAAGGTCCTCTCATCCCTATGTACCAAGAAAGGAGATATAAAAGAGATATATGAAATGCTAGAAGATATACTCTCTGAAATAAAGTGAAGAAGGTCATGTCACTTAGACCTGATTGAAAGTACCAAAAGAATGAAGGAATGTCTTCATGAGATCTCAATTGAAAGATCTGGGAAATATGATAATAAGAAAATCATCATTGTTGTAACTGATAGGAAAGGTAACAGATGTCCATAAACAACAAGGTTACCTCATTCAACAATTAGTGGTTTCTATGCTAGATAGAGAAATACAAGTTGATGGGAAAAGTATTGAAGGATAAAGGACTAAAACATGTGAAGAAAGGAAAGAGAAGTTTGGTCCTCACACAAGACAAAATAATATAGCTAAGATTATGGAAGCTCATATCAACGGATAGATGAAGGAAGTTGACGAAAAGGGCAAAGGAAAGAGGGAGTAACAAATCTCTACTATGATTGAAATATGTATCCCTCACAAAAGGGTCATACCATAAGATTTTGTTACAGATATGACCATGATAATATGATGCATCATGGCTTCATGGGAGCATTAGAAACAAGAGCTCGTAACATCACCATGGGAATCACAGAGGACAAAATCCATGGCAGTCAAACATGAAAGATATAGCTCTTGGGAACCTAATTAGAAATTGAAGGAAAGAATGAAGTCATCTGGGACAAAGCTCATCCACTAGTACAAAATGACTAATTAGTTACTAAAAAAACAACTAGCATTTGCATATAAATGACCATTTTTTAGTCGGTGACCAATAGTAGCTAATTTACAATATCTTATAACGCGACCAATTTTTAATCATTTTTAGCTTAGTCATTAATTAGTTTCCTCAATTTTACCATCTAGTAGTATATTATTTTTCATTGGTTTAGTCATTAATTGTCTCAATTAATGACCAAATATACAACAAAATATATGACTATATGAATCCTCGATAAAACCAATTAATGACCAAAGAAATATAATTAAATCTTAGTCATGTTATAAGATACTATAAATTAGCTACTAATAATCGTATATATGCAAAATTAGTCATCATTTTAATCATTTTTTAATCATTTGCAGTAGTCATTTATCTTTTTTGGTATTTTCATATTCATTATATAAATGACTAATTTAGTAGTTTCTAGTCATTCCATTTAATTTCATTCATAATCATCATAAACGACTAATTTAGTCATATATTCATTTTATGTGTGTTTATTATTAATTAAATAAAGTACTAATTTAGTAGTTTTAGATTGATTTTATGTATTTATTATTAATCAACAAAAATTAATTAATATGATTTTGTGACTAAATTTAAAAAATATGTCATAAAATGTGCATGTTTATCTAATATGATCACGCAAAGTTACATATGTTAATTACAAAGCTAAATAATATCAAGTGCAAATAAGAATAATTTCAACCATATGAGTTTTCAACTTAATATCGATTGGACTAAAATTTACACATGACATATTGTTTCATCATTTCAAAACATTATCACTGTGTTGCCAAAGCATTGCAAGTGAATTCACCAACTCTGAAGGTTTGACCATCAGTCTCTATGAGTGTGTCTTATGCGAGATATTGGCTCTAAGGGTATCATTAGACAAATTCTCTTCTCTCTCTCATTTTGCATTTGTCACTCTAGTGTTATTGTTCTCCTCTTTCTTCAATTTTTGCTTCTTACCATCAATATTGAATTCCTCTCCTGAAAATGAAAGAAGATACAATGTAGAGTATAAAACATGAAATAAAATGAATACATGAATATAAAAAAAGTTGTTGGCTTGTTGGGGCTTGACTCAGGTTCGGAGTTAATTAGCCAAAAAAATCCCTGTACTACTGGCTCTTTCGGCAACACTCTGCGAAGGGTGGTAGAACCAAGTTTTCGCACCCTTGAGATGTGTAAGAGGTTTGACTGGTCCACTGGTTGTTCCTACGCACAAGTTGCTTTGCACACTTTCCCGTTCCTCGCGGCCTAATACACTGCCTTCGCACAACCCTAACCAGGGGTTGTGGAGCTACACTCTGCGCTATTACCAAAGATCTTACGTATCTTCCAGTACTGGTTAATTACCTTCGCCTACTTGAATGTCTTAAGTTATAATTCGTTATACAAAACATTCATACAGGTTCGCGCAAGTAAATAAATAGGATACTTGCAAATTATATCCAATCATGCATTAAACTAGGAAAAGATACACAAAAATATAGTAAAAATTTTCTTTATTGGTTCTCCCAATGGTTACAGACTCGACCTACCCTACGCAATCAACTGCAGGGGTCCGCACACTCAGCTGTAGAGCCTTCTCCTACTCTATGACCCACATACACACTTTTCACTTCGACTTAATCAATTAGACTTCTCATCTTCTTCTATTCCATCTTCTATTAGTTCTCTTATACACTTAGAGCATCCCTCTATTTATACAATCCCATGGTCCACAGACCATGGTTTGGTCTATCCAACTGACATTACATTACAAAAACTAGGGTGGAAAACCCTGTGACTCTATTATAATTTCACACCCCGCGCGCACAATTTGCGGAGCTTTTATAGGAAGACTCGGTCAAAACTTGGGCTTTAAGCCCCAAAACCTGCCTTGGGGGGGATTCCATTCCTAGCAGGCCCCCAACACAAACATCGTGAATCACCCTCGAGTCACTCTATTGGCACGGAGATCTTTGCGTGGAGTCCCTCCAATTGTGCTCAAGTTGCATCAAGGTTAGCAACGCACTGAGCTTCTGCCTGCTGGATCTGTTGCATGCGTTGTTCCGAGACCACTGTGTCAGAAGTGCTTCTCTACATCAGTGCGTGTATCACCTACATGTGTGCGAGCTTGCCTTCAATGTCTGTTGTGATGGTGAAGACCTTGTCGATCCAAGGCTGAACGTGCGCCTTCAAGACTGCTTCCTTGTGTTGTGCCATGTCCACCTGTTCTTTCATCGGTTTGGCTTGTTACATCCGCATGAGCTTCTGAGTGAGGGCCACTGTCTGTGGAGTTCCTTTGATAGTGTCATACTTCTGTTGGAGTTCTCGTGCCTCTATCACTAAGAATTGGATGTTGGGGTCCCCCTGTAGATTTGTGAGGACCTCAAATGATTCTTCTAACATGTTGGTGCAGTCTCGTGCTACACTGCCAATTTTTTCCAATCTCGCTATGATAACACTTGCACGTTGTTCTCTGACTTCCGGAGGGGTGGATGGTTGCACCTTTAACCACACCTCGGTGATCTGAAGGTTCAGCTCCAACTGAACCTTTGTCATTTCTTCCCGCGCCTGACGCACCCCTGTTGCTAACCTATGGATGCATCCTTCTACTGGTATGTTTGCTAGGATGGCCAGCTCCAGGACACACTAGCAAGCATTGTCTATTACCTAGACTAGCTGTCGATTGTGCGACACCACTTCGTCGTGCTACAAGCTCAATTGTTCCATATTGAGTTTCTGCTCGCTGACGACTTGCAGTGTGCGGCTCTCCCTAGCTCGTAGCTCTACAATTATCCCATCCTACAAAACATATAAGGTCTCTTGTGGGAGTGCAGCCATATTGATACCAAGACCCTTCAATGTGCTAACCATATGCATTTCGGCCTCATTTGTTGTCTCTAGTGCCCCTTCTGGTAGCACTATGGTATTCGTCATCCGAGCATGCAACATTTGTTTTGTTGTCGTTGTTCCGACTGTGAGGCTGGTTGAAAGGGTACTAGCCTAAGGAGGGTGCACCTACAACTCCTGTAGCTGCACTTCGAGGGCCCTCAACACAATCTGGTTCTCCTACATGAAGTTTTGGAGGGCCTCGGAGGTGACATCACACACTGTCTTGTTGATTTCGTGCAAGTCAACCTCGGTTAGGGTGATTGGGTCAATAGACAACTTCAATGCCTTGACCTTCTTGCGCGACCCTGCCCACTCAGTTGGGTGCGAGCACTTCAACTGTGTTGATGCGGTTTGTGGGTCTGCGCCTCCCTCTTCTTCCCCTGCTTCCTGTCCATGCAAAGACGACATTTGGCCCTTGCGCGCCTTCACAGCTGCCTCCTGTGTGGCTGTTGTTGCTACTATTGCTGCCTTTTCCTGCTCAGTTGTTGTCTGTGTAGCGTCCCATGCTGCCCGTACTTCTGCTGTCGTTGCTTCATTCCTTCTCTTTTCTACCAACTGTGCGATGCGTAGCTTGGCCTCATCTTTCTTCCTCTGTGCTCCGATCTCTCTATCTTCGCGATGTCTGGAGCGTGCCACTCCGACGGCCATGTCTTTAGGACGTTAAAGATGACATCGTCTCTAGCTACAAAGGGTAGCTTCCTCCATTTTTTGGTTAGGTCCTTGCGCGCTCTAATGTAAATACTATGGATGTCCGCTTTAAATTCCGGAAAACTTTAAAGGTTATTGTAGACAGTGGGCGACAACAGCAGCTTGCGGTTGATCCACATTCTGAAGTTCATCTCCATGAACACCCAAATATTTTACTACCATGGATCCTAGGGGCATCCTTTGTGGCCCAGAGCGAAGCGTACTTTGCGGCCTCTGGTAGATCCCTGTCAATTGTGGGGAATTGACTATCCTTCAGTAATTCCCCTGCCACGAGCACTATGGACAACATAAGCCATGCACAGTGGAACGTTTTTCCCTGTTCCTGAGCTTCGCAGCAATTCTCCAAAAACTCCTTACAGAGGAACTCAGACCAGTTAAACTGGACCCCCTCCGTGCACTGCTCAGCTAGTGCGACCACCGGCGTGGGTACCTCGTCTGCACGACGCTTGCACATAACTTTACGACAAATATTTGAGTTGCCACTTTCACTGCTTTGTCATTGATATTAGATATAGCATAGCCCCTTTTCTTCTTTTCCATCTTGTACTTCTTCTTCATGGCCTCCGCGATGGCCAAGTCACTGCTCTTACCTTCTAAGATGTCCGCGGGGTCCTCTCCTTTGCATGGAAGATGGGAAATGCAATGAATCAAGTCTGTCGTGATGGGGATGGGATCCTCCAGCCAGAAACACCCATCATGCACCAGGAAGAGCAGCTGCTTGATGACAAAAATGGTTATTGGGGCGTGGTGGAAATGCGACACCCAGAGCAAGTTAAGTAGCCCGACCTTTTCCACTCTGCGCAACCACTTCGTGACTCTAATTCTGTAATCCCCACTGTGGTGTTTTGCTTAGGCTTCATGAGGTGTCAGGTCTTAAGGTGAGGGAATTTCTTGTGGTCAGCGAGGTCCCAATTTTCAAATTTTAAGCTTGGAACCCGTTCAAGGTGCGTGCCCTAAAAAATAATGTTATCTGGGAGGAGCAGGTTCTGGAGCGAGCTCTTGGTCTCGTCAAGGTCCTTGGGCACTTTTGCCTTCCCTTTCCACGTGGGGACATAGGCGGGCAGCTTTGTCGAGGGGTGCGCAGGCTCAGTTTCCTCCTCCATGCCTTCATCCTCGTCTTCTGCGATGATTAGGTCCTCCAGGTCTTCTTCTTCTTCATCAGTCTCTATGGTGACGGATTTCACCTTTTCCACCATTGACAACTTGGTGCGCAGCGGGTTTCACGGGGACACACGTACGAGAATCATCACTTGTTTGTCCTTCTTGGGTCTGGCGTGCGTGGTGATTTCGGGATTTCTGCCACAATCCTGGCACCTTTCGGAGCATCCCCCACAGTCAGGGCCTACGCGGCCTCTTCGGCGGTCATTTATGTTATCTCCATAAATTCCTCAACTATTTCCATCGTGTCCATCTAGAAATATAGCACTCGCAAACTTAGGGGCTCAATCAGCACTCAACAAACAATAATCAGGGCTTTGCTCAATAACTCAATTCACAAATGACCAAGTGTTGTTTGTTGGGCAGCCCCTTGTAATTTATAACGCTTTGTGAATTTGAAATCGACCATTCCCCCCAAATCCAGTTCATTAATGATCCCTTGGCGGAATATTTTCCCAAATCTTACTCATAAATCATGTCTTAAATGCCTGCCACCCGCTCCATTTGGTCTTACGTTGAGCATCCCATCATGAATAGTGACTTCAACAGTCACTTTCTGGCCAACCTGTGCGGTAGCGCAACCCTTGTGCGCGGGCGCGGACCTTGTGACTCTTTGCTTCTGCGTGTAGCTCCAACATCACGCAGTTTCAGGGCAGAATAATTTATAGTCTTGCGCTTCCTTCCAACTGCCTGGAACGCTAAGACTGTACTTCCTTCGGCTAGTCAGGTGGTCACATTACACGTGTAAAGTTTCATCTTGTCATCCATCATGTTTCCTAGAAAATACCCACCTTTTATTGTTACGGTCGGCATCGCGCACTTTAGCATCTGCAAAGCACTACCGTAGTCAATTCACTTAGTAATGTGCGGTCCAAGCCAAGGCATCAGACTGATCAATTCGCGGCGATATGCCTTAAACCTATCATCGTGATCGTATGCATCCTGCCTTATCACCCTGGTCTTTTTCCCTAGAAAATATTCTTTTATCTCGTCCTCCAGTTTCTTGACTTCCATGTCCACTAGAGCACTTTTCTTCCTTAATTGTACCCTTTCTTATTTAAGTTCTTGGAGTCTGAAATTTTCCTATTGGATTTTTGCTTCCAAGGTTCCGTGAACCATCATATTTACCGGTGCTATCATGCGTGATCTAAGCTCTCTAGGTACTATAGCACTCACAACGGTTGCTTCATACTCCAGCCTTGGCGGTGCCTACACGGTCAAGTTCTTAAACACGGTCCTATAAGCCCATAGAACCAATGGTACGTGCAGGTCCCAACCAATTTGCTTCACATTGTGGACCTTATTCAGTGCTTCGCATACTTTTTTAAAAGTTTCTACATCGATATTCTGCTACGCACCTAGTCTTTCCATACTTCGTGGTCCCAATCAGAGGGGTTGTTCGCGCCATTACCTTACCCTCACCTGCTTATTGATCGTGTCTCCTACCGTGAGGACGGTGTGTATTCATGCAGGTTTCACACCATATGCTTGTATCCACCTGGATATGTGGGTGCGCAGGCAAGTTCATTCGACAATTTTGTCTGTTAATCAAATCAGAGGCTTCCCAAAACGCATGTGCATCATCCTTCTGCATTCGTGCCAGTCCTCAAAACTTTTGTGGTGCGTCCCCGACCATCTTGCGGGCATAGCTCACAATACCCATTTCAGAGCGTTGAAACGCTACTGTTCCGATACTTCTCTTTCAAATTTGTTCAAGAAGTCATCCACCTCGCTTAACCCCTCATACATAGGTAGATCTCTTACCTCTATTGCTATGCAGCACAACGACATTGTCATCATGTTATAGTTGAGTGTGGTTACCTCGTGTAACCGGTTCTGCCATCATTCTATCTCCTCATCAGAATTTGATGTGTAGGAGCTTTCACGCTCCCATGAGATTCGACCATCTGCAATTGGATTTACCTAGTCTTGCTCCTGCGCGGTTATCTTGTAGATGCAGTCCAGATCGTTGTCGTAGTCGTGCACTAGCTCCATGTAGTACGATCCTTTTGCAGGGTCTGAAGGCATCACTATGCGCAGAGACTTTTTTCTCAAAGATCATCTTGTGCTTCTTTAGATTTATCACTCCATTCATGTCAGTGGCCCAATCTATTCCCAATAGCGCAATTTAGGGATTGCTGTCATCTAAAATCTCTATTACTTCGAAATCTACTAGCGTGCTTGCTCCTTCAATATCTACCGTGATTCCCTGCAATCTCCCAATAGGTAGGATATTTTGTTGGTTCATCATTCGCATTTGGATGGGAGTCCATTGCAATGCAGGCCTGCCCATGCACTCCCATGTCTGTTTTAGCAGGACGTTCACGTCCAACCCAAGATCCAAAATCACTCGGTCCATCTCATATTCCCCAATCTTCTCAGTCAATCTCATTTCCCTTCTTGTTTGCGTCGTGTGCTTCCCGAGCTTTCAGACTACATGTGGTTCTCCTGGCATGGTCCCAACGCATCTAGTTATGAGTTCTTGTAGCCCCTTTATAACCTTGCTGTCGTGCAACATCTTCATGCATGTCTCCAAAAACGTAGTGAGCATCGACCAGTCCATTTCTAGCTCTAGTCTGCCTTTACTTCCTAAAGTGGAGGCATCAACGAAGCTTCTCTTAGCTTCAATGAAGGTCTCCTTAGTACGCTCCAAATAAAATTTTGGTTCCTTCGTTGGAGCCTTATGGACCCAGGTATTTTCTTCAGGTTGCTTACCTTTGTCATCTCCTGTTGTAATTCCACTTTGGAGCACGATATTTACATTAGGGTCTTCCTCGTGCAACTCAAACCTCATTATTTGCACGTTCTGAGTCAAGGGAGGTTGGAGTGCTCCTTTATCACGCAACCTCGCTATCAGTGTGGGACAATCCTTCGTCTCATGATCAAACAACATATAATACAAGCATGATGGTCGCGTTGGATTCATACAATCGTACACATAATGCCCTGGCCCTCTGCAATTGTAACATATCAGCTGTCCACGACCTCTTCCTAGTCCCCCTCTACCTCTGCCTCGTCTATGCCCTTGAAATTCGGTGTGGGCCATTCCTGTGTTTTGATCGAGGGCCCATGTTTCGGCCTAAAATTTATAGGTAGGAGTTCGATCCATCATCAATTCATAACTTCTACAGGTGCGCTCATCATGTCCTACTGACCTACAGAAATTACATAACAATTGTTGTGAATGCTGTGTATACTTCTATAACAGATGGCAATTATTTGTAGCATGCTTTCCTCCTATTTGACAAATCGTGTACCACAATGCAGGGACTGCACTTGGTCCTGCTTGTGCCTCTGGTATTAGTGGTATTGGCCCTCCTCCCACAAGGTAATTCGCGAACACCGGGCAGTTGTCCTTGTCGTGCCCCTGGCCCTTGCATTTTATGCACATACTTCATCGCGCATCTCTGGGCGAGTTGTCCTATCTTTTTTCAAACTCTGCATCTCCAGGCATAAGTTTTTCAATTGCACATGAATATGTTGAACTCCTAGGTTAGGATCTTGTATCAGAGTCTCGTGCAATCTCATTGCGATCTCCAAAGCCTCAGACTGAGTGGTTAGCCTTTGTTGCGATAGCGCGTTCCATAGATGCAGCGTTAACGATGCTACAAACCACTCGTCGTGTTTCCCATCTATTAATGTCATGTTCGCTTCGCGAATTATGCACTTCAGTCTTTGATCCAACTCCCATGGGGTCTTGCCTGGTAGCATTATGACTTGCTTGAATCCAATGATCGACTGCGCCTCTGACTTTGGCCTGATAAATTCTTTGTTTAGAACAACTTGGATATCACGATCCTTGCATTCGGATTGTCATTGGAATGTTTAATGCACTAGGTCAGCGTGCAATCCTACAGAGCGCTGACCAATGTTGCCTTCTTTATATTGTCGTCTGTGACACCCTGTGCTTCCCATACAGCTTTTATCACGAACCAAAACTATTCATTCCCTACTCCCTTGAACACTAGTAGATTTATCGCACTTGCCATACTGCTTTGTGGTGGTGGAGGTGGTATGGGCGAAGACGGGGGTGAAGACGGTGAAACTGGTGGCGGTGTGGGTGGGCGTGGTATGCACAGAATTCTCTGCCTTATCAGATAGATCACACTTCTTGGTGAGACCTTCGCAAGCTTTTCTTCGCCCTCTCATGGAGGTGAAATCAAGGGCCTAGTTTCTAGTTCTGTGCTACCTTTGTTTATGTAGATTCACCCAGTAGAATTTTAATACAAGTGTTCAAATATTTAACATACTTACCTTGCGGTCCCTTAGCGAAGCGTCGTTTTGCCTTACTATAGCTTAATGAAGTATCTATTGTGAATTCTGTGATGAATCCTCCTATGATTCAATCGAGCCAGTGATTGACAGCGCGCACGCTCCTATCTTTTGATGCTTCCAGTCTGTGCACCAATTCTGGAGTCCACACAATAGGTTTGTCAAGTTTACACCTTCCTTGGATATTTGCTAGCTTCGCGATCCTTTCGTACAACTCAGTGGGGAAGAATGTAAAAAAAATTTCACGGATCTTTGTATATAAGTAGCAGTCTAACCACTCTTCCTTTGATAGTTGCGGATTCTTATTTTCCTACGCCGCGAACTCGTGAATCTTTCTGTCCAACCAATCTTCAATTATTTTCTTTATCAGATTCCAGTGATACAATATCAGACATGTCTATGCAGATCCCGGTCCTGGCAATGGAACCATTTGCTCGCTTGTTGGGGCCTGACCCAGGTTCAGAGTTAATTAGCTAAACAAATCCCTGTACTACTGGCCTTTTGGCAACACTCCGCAAAGAGTGGACTAAGGTCTCAACCGAAGTAGTATGGGAGGGTGCTTGAACTAGGTTTTCGCACCCTTGAGATGTTTGAGAGGTTCGACTGGTCCACTGGTTGTTCCTGCGCGTAGGTTTCTTCGCGCACTTTCCCATTCCTCACGGCCTGATACACTGCCTTGACACAGCCCTAACCAGGGGTTGTGGAGCTGTGCTCTGCGCTATTACCCGAGATCTTACTTATCTTCCAGTATTGGTTAATTACCTTCGCCTACTTGAATTTCTTAAGTTATAATTCATTATCCAAACATTCATACAGGTTCGCACAGTAAATAAACAATGTACTTGCAAATTATATCCAATCATGCATTAAACCAAGAAAAGATACACAAAAATATAGTAAAACTTCTCTTTATTGATTCTCCCATTGGTACCAGACTTGACTTGCCCTGCACACTCAGCTGCAGGGATCCACGCACTTAGCTACGCACTACTAAGCCTCTACACACTCAGCTACAAAGCCTTCTCCTACTCTATGACCCACTCACACACTTTTCACTTCGACTCAATCACTTAGACTTCTCATCTTCTTCTATTTCATCTTCTATTAGTTCTCTTATACACTTAGAGCCTCGCTCTATTTATACAATCCCATGGTCCGCAGAACATGGGTAGGTCTATCCAGTCGACATTACATTACAAAAACTAGGGTGGAAAACCATGTGACTCTATTATAATTTCGCACCCGTTGCCCACAATTCGTGGAGCTTTTACAAGAAGACTTGGTAAAAACTTGGGATTTAAGCGCCAAAACCTGCCTTGGGGGGGATTCCATGCCCAACAAAAGTAGACTATAAAAGATTTATAGACATATACCTCAACATTCAATAGTGGCCACTATGCGGCTAGATAACCTATATAAACAAAGGAAATAAAACGTCATGATAGAAAATAACACCTTAGGAATTTATTATTCAACCTTCAACAAAACCTTAGGCACAATCATACCAACTAAGTTACATGTTAACAATATCAGGCAATACATAACTTGTGAAAACAAATGGAAAAAAAAAAAAATCAATGTAAAAAATATCCTTATTGCTTGCTCTAAAAGGGTCATCTTCCTTAAATTTGGATATTCTTTTGTCCATAACAAAAGTTCCTCGCTATTATGAACTATGATTTTAGGATCATGAGATTGATCCAACATCATATTGGATTGTGGAGACAAAATGATTCAACTTTCCAAGATGGTTACCTCACTTGATTGAATGAAGGTGCTAGATGTGAATAGTGTTAAAACCTTAGGGAAGCAAAACACTAAGGCCTAAGAAAATATATCATCACCTATCCACTGAAAGAAAAAATTTCAATCCTACAATGGCCTCCAGGAGTAGATTTCATTGGATGGATATTACACTCTAAGAGATGATTGTCTAATACATTGAGAAGTTACATATATTGTCACAATGCCCCTCACAGTCAGACCCTATAGTTGTGTCCTATAATATTAATCATATTATACTATTTAATTATAAATCATGATCATCAGATAATTATTAGTTTGAATAATTAGTCTGAAATTGCGCTTTTAGTATTTTTGTATACATGAAAATATACAGAAAAAATGTACTTTTTGTGACTAGTTAATTTCGAGTGAATTGAAATATACAAGAAATTATGGTGCCTTGGTGTTTCTCTAGCAGTTATCTGCTCATTGTACCAATTTCTCCCATGTTCTCTACTGCTTTTGGTGAATTCCTCTTTAATGATGTCCAATGCCAATGCAATGGACATTTATCCTTAATGCTTTTATGAGCCAAAGGGAAGCTACACAAGTAACAATCAAAAAGTAGCCTCAAATATATTATGGGGGGCCAAAATTCAGTAATTATATGAGAAGCCAAGAAACAATGCGCGTTAATCATCTTCCCTTTAATATTGATTAATAATTTCTTTGCATGATCATGTAATACTAAAGTGTCAAGTAGGGACATTTAAAGTCAGTAATCCATCAATATCACCTTTGAGAGTGCTTAGTAGTTAATACTTCCTATTAGACACACAGTAGATCACCAACTTCAAGGATAGCAATATAAACACAACAACATGAAATTAAAAGAAATGCTAGGAAGTCAAATGTGACTAATCGTGAGTCAAGAAAATACCAAGCCCTTCACATTAGTAAGGCATTCTTAAGCACTAAAACAGTATATCCTTCCATCGCATAATTTTCACCTTTTCTTTAATTTATTTAATTGAGAACATAACTTTCAGGAAAAAAAACATTGAAAAAGGTCTCAAAATCCTAACAAATGCTCAAGTGATTGTCGTACCAATTAAACATAAATGAAATTGTTCGATATGCTTTTAAGTTGTGGAATATATTGAAGAATATGAAGCTTCCTCATCTCTCACTCCTAATCAAATTGTAATTCGTGGGTTCTAATCAGGTAATAAATTTCCCTCCAAGATAGTTAAGAGTTCACTTTGGAGAAGGACTTATAGAAGCATTGGGATAGTATAAATGGAATTAACTAGGAGGAAAATGAAGATCTTTAGTGGGTGCTCCAAAATATTTGAATGCAACTGAAAATGATTTTATACTCCCTCCACACGTTTTAAAACAAAAACCATTCAGTTACATCTCATTTATTTTCCACCTTTCTATAATATTTAGTTCTTTGAGCAAGAATAGAGCATTCATAAATATTGTCATGAAAAATGACTCTTCACAATCCTAATAAGTTGGGCTCTAACAATTAAACAATTTCATGTAGTGAATAAATAGATTTCAATGTTTAAAATGACAACTGTATTCTTAATTTCATTACAACAAAAATAAATTCAACCCTAATTAGTTGGGATCTAACAATTCAAGAATTCCATTTAGTAAAGTAAACTTACATGGTAGATCCCAATTATTTAAAATGACAACTTTGTGCTTGATCTTATTACAACATAGATAAATTCAAGAGTACATACATATTTCCTTATCTGAGACAAAATTTGAACACATTTTGAGATTTTATAGAAATATAATGATACGAGCTACCTATAGGGCATGAGAAAGCTATCTACATCTAGCACCCAGCACTAGACAATACTGTTATTTGTAGTGCCCACCCTAGTTTCCTGACTCTAATATGACATTATCTTGCATACTTTAGTCTATGAGTAACTTAGGCTGAGGATCTAGAAACGTGACTCTATTATCAACGAATGTGATGGTTATGTATGTTCTCTATTAATATTATGATTACGATATAATTAATGGTTATTTGTATTCTCTATTGATATCATGATGGTGATAGTAGTAAAGGATAGACATGTTTCTATTGATGTTATAATGATGATAGCCTTGATCTATATGTATGGTTCCATTAAGGTTATGATGATGCTAGCATGATGGAGGTATCCCCTATGTTAGCTACTTACATTAGTTCTGGTTCACAATGAACGGTGATGTGAATGACCAGGTGATGGTAATTAATGCTATTATGACAATGACTAACACTGAAAAACCTGGTTACTGATTATTATTAAGTATGGCGGGAAAACCCCCAGAGGCACTCACACATGACGAGTTGACGACACCTGGTTTGATGAAAATTTATATTATTTTATCTTTGAAATTCTAATCGATTTTGAAACCTGCTATATATGGTTATCTATATTTTGATGATATGTTAATGGTTGCAGGCATAGATGAGTTGCTTGGCCGAATGACTCACATATAGGTGATGGGGTTGTACAAGTGGATGGAACTACATGGGAAGGGTGGGATAGTGTCCCTGATCTCACCCACTAGCACTCCCGCTATGACTTGGGCTGGAAGGGTTGAAACACCTTTTCCTTGAAGATCACGATGCCATGAGGGCAGGTACCAAAGTTGGGTCGCTCATGAGGAGTTTACTGGGGGCGCGCATCAAGGCGGATTCCTTGATCCCCGACACCATTAGTCTCACTATAGCAGGCAACATAAGAGATGATAGTGGTCTATGACGTTGCACGATATTTCCCCTCGTAGTCACTGGATGCTTGAAGGGCAAGTGGTGTGGCACCCTTGGAATTTCAGGGGAAATTCTTGAAGGGCACGACCAACTTGGTACCCTTGGCATCACAATTAAACTGTTAGGTGTGGAACCCTTGGAATTTGAGGGGAAATTCTTGAAGGGCACAACCAACTTGGCACCCTTGGCATCACAATTTAACTGTTAGGTGTGGCACCCTTGGAACTTCTAGGGAAGTTCTTGAAGGGCACAACCAAACTTGGCACCCTTGGAATCATTAAAAATAAATGATAATAAATAAATATAAGTAAGGAATGAAAACTAGGTAAAGTTACTCCAAAGGAAAAATGATGATTATAAACCATGGAAATTAAATTCAAAAATAAAACTTGGAATAAGGAGCATCATAGGAAAAAAAAAAAATAGAGTACCTTAAAAATTCTACCCTCCCCATGTTGGAAAATGCTAGGTAAATGAGTTGGTTTAGAAAAAAGGGGAAGACAAACATATTGTAAGGATAAAGATTAATCCTAAACCAAGTAAACTTAATTAAGAAAAGAGGAAGGTGAATTAAAATAAGAAAAATAAATTAAATTTAGAGAAATGTAGAGAAGCTCCATGTGGCATCAACCAGCATAAGAATATCCCTCTAAGAGATAACCTGAGTTAATTTAGGAAGTAGATTGGGGACAAAATCTTGACTCATTAATTGACTCCAAGTAATAAACACAATTTAAGGAATAAAAGGGGGAATAAAGAGACAACTAGGAGAAGAAATAGGAATCTTGTGAGGTGAGGAAAATATTAATTTTAAATAAAAAGTTAAGTAAATAATTTTGGGTGACCCTTGATGAGAGAATGACACATGGGTAGGTGAATAATCAAGCTATTAAAAAAAAAATATTATTATTATGCATGACATGCCAAGTGTCATCTATGAGAACTCTTCTCAAAGAAGGGGCAGGCCATGGTAGAGGGGACTTTTTGGGAACCCTATTGTTGGATGGATGATATGATGTCAAAGCAATGATTACGAAGCTATAGTGAGTTTGGTGAGGTAGATTATCTTGGAGCTAAGGTTGCTCTCCTCTCCCAGCTAGATTCTTCCTTCATTGTACAACCCCATTGCAGCTCGGGGGTCCGTGGGGAAGAAGAGTACCTAAGAAGTAGGCTGGGAGGTTAACCGGTGGGTCTCGTTTTCGGATCAAGTGCGTCATCATACACTCGCAGAAGGGACCGGCAACAAGGGAATACCAGCGACAACAGAGCAAATGGAGTCTCGCCTTCCGGTGTACGGTACATGTGTATTTCATTACTACTTGATCTTAGATTAAAAGTATGTAAATGTTGTGCTATGTTCCTGAAATGAGTATTAGCAATATGTGTGTTGAATGAATTGAAATCTCAATGCGTTTCTTTTCTGGTTGTAATTGCTGTGTAAAAAAAAAAGAAAAAAAAGAAAAAGAAAAAAAAGAGTATATAGTTTTAGCTGGGTCCTCACACTATAGTTTTAGCTGGGTCCTTACAATGTTCATCAGTCACAATGATCACAATTTTCTCACACATAATCTTCGTGGTCATCTTCTTGTTCATTACACTTATGATTTGTTGGAGGAATTATTGTATTTTCATGGAATCAGTAATTTTTATTTTAGAGATTTTAGTCAGTGGTTTGGAAAGTTTTAGTGTAACTACAAACCTTTTTAAGCATCACAAACCCTACATTTTGGTTTTAATGTAACCATAAACCTTTTTAAGTATCAGAGCCTAGACCCAGGTTAGATTCCCTGAGCTACTTTTGTTAAATGTGTAGCTTTTCGTAGAGGCTGATAGAATTTAGAATTTTTTGAAATAGATAGTTAAGATTTCATATTGAGTTAATTTGGAAAAGGCCTATACAATTTTGATCTTTTTTTTAAATAGATAGTTAAATGTGAAATGTGAATTATATATATGTATATATAAGGGTAGAAGTGATTTTTTTTTTTAAATAGATAGTTAAATGTGAAATGTGAAATATATGTATGTGTATATAAGGGTAGAAGTGAAGAAAAATAAGAATTAGCACACCCTAAAAACATTAACCTGTGAAATACATATATATTTGAGACAAATAGGATTTATTCGTATTTGTTCAAAAACTTGTTTTGTGTCCTTTATAATAGCTTGTTTTTTATAATATTTTTTTTGTTGAATT
This sequence comes from Pinus taeda, assembly GCA_000404065.3. Taxonomy (NCBI): domain Eukaryota; kingdom Viridiplantae; phylum Streptophyta; class Pinopsida; order Pinales; family Pinaceae; genus Pinus; species Pinus taeda. The sequence goes on along the minus strand of APFE031475775.1, from coordinate 111,051 downwards.
TTGGACTTAAATACAATGTTTGATGGCATGAATAAATTGTATTTTAAGTTCAAATAACAATATACATTATTCGATTTTGTTTCGTATGATTTAAATGCTTGAACATTAATTATATTCTTCCTTGCCAAAACTCCAAGACTGCTTTAGGGTATTTGAGATTTGACCTTGAGTCGGGTTAACTAAAAATTTAATTCCACCACCTGAGGGATATGAAATGAATGTCCAATTTGCAAAATAGGAGAGGCCTTTCTTGTACATGGGCTGTTCAATATACGAACCATTACACTCCAAAGATTTTTGGTTCTTGAGTGGATAAGGATTAGATTTTTAATTTAGATTTCAAAGATCAGATTGCACTTGTGTCTTATTATAAAGGGAGGATATAGCTGGATATAGCTCTATATAAAGAGGATATATATATTTTTTTGAATATATCTTAAAAATTTGTAAGAATATTTATTATTTTTAATTGAATATGTTTCATTGGGATTATCAAACTATTTTTATGTGATATTTTTACATTTTACTTAACAAAATATGGGATTTCGTATTCAACCTATTTAGATTTAAAATTTATATATCATTATGATTAAAAAATAATGAATTTATAAGACTTAAAAAGTAGATCACTAATATTAACATTATATTACTCAATTATAATACAATTATTAATAAATACTATAATATAATTATAAAAAATATAATATAGCATTTATATATATTCTAATATTTAATAGTATAATTTATTATTATTTAACATTATAATTTAAATATGATTGTTTTATTTTAATGTAATTAGATAATTTTAATGTAATTTTAATTTTAATATATATTAATCTAAATTTAACTATTTAATATAAGTATTTAAAATTTTAATATAAATTTTGACACTTTAATATAAAATCTGATATAATTATTTAAATTTTAGTAACTTTATCAAAATATATACTTATTTCGATATCTATATATTAATATGGCAATCTATGCATTAATACATATTAATTATGATTGACTATTGTTGTTATGATTGACATGGTAACACATAGTTAACTTGGTTGAGTGTGATTGACTATGGTGAATTTTGGTTGGAATGGTAAACCATAGTCAACTATGGGCATCATATCTAGCCATAATCAATCATGGGTATCATATTCAACATGCACCTAGTCAACCATAAGCATCATGTTTAACATTATCATAAGCATCCACAATCAACTAGGGATCATGAGGATAGTTAACACAGGCATATACATTACTATAGTTTTTAAAGTTCATAACTTTAATAACATTATATAACAAATGCACTACTTAAGATTTAATATTATTTAATATTAAAGTTATTGAATATAACTTTTAAACATTAATCATTGTATTATTACTTGGTAATATCATTTTAATACTCTTTTAACTTAAATTTATGTTGTTCAAAATCTAACTTTAATCATTTTAATATGGTTCCAATTATGACAAACAAAAAAAACGTTGTAATGTGACAAACATCAAATTTCATTGCAATATGATGAATAACAAAAAACTACGCAATATAGTGAAGAATATACAATTTAACAGTTAAACAAAAAATTATTTGTGTAGTCAACATGATCAACCCTAATCATAATGGGTATTTTGTTCAACCCTAGTCAACATGGGCATTATAGCCAACCATAATCAACATGGGTGCCATGCTGAACCACAGTCACCATGGGCATCATGTCAACCATGATCATCTATATGTAAACATAGACATAAAATTTTGATTTTGTAGTGTGTCAAACAAACTCAATGTGATAATATAATGAACAACTTCTGTCACTTGAAATGTTACAATATGATGCCCAATAAAGGATGTCACATTGTAACAAATAACACACAGTTTTCATAAATAGAAAAAATAATGGCATCGTGATGAGATGGACAAGAAACAACATTCCAATGTGACAAACAAGAAGCAACATCATAGTCTGACGAATAAGAGATACAGTCATAATCAAACAAACAGAAAACCACATAATAGTGTGACAAATAACATTGCAAAGTAAGAACAGATGACATTACAATGTCACAAATATAAAATGAAATCCAATGTAGACAAACAATAATCTTTGTCACAAATGTGACATATCACAGATGACACCACACTACAACAAACAATAGACTTCATTGTAATGTATTGAAAAATAAATCATGTTGAAATGTGGCAAAAATCAAACATACTTGCAATTAGAGAAAAAATAAATGTCTTAATGCCACAAAGAATACCGTTGTTAACCATGGTTATTGTTGTTTAACTAAGTCAACCATGATTGTCCCTTGGTTGGCCATTGCACAACATAGTCAAACATAGTGATATTTGGTCCACTGTAACCGACCATAAACAATAAGGCTAGCCATGGTCATCATGCTTGTATATGGTAAACCATGGTCATCACGGTAAAATTGGTCAAAGCATATTCACACATGGTTAGCATGTTTTACCATAGTGATATTGGTGACGCATGGCCATATTTGGTCAAGCATAGCCAAACATTAAAACTAAGGTCAACCATGGTGACCATTGTCAAGATGGCCAACCATCTTCAATTAAGGCCAAACATTGCCAAACCATGTTTAGCAATGGTCAACATGGTCAACATGACAAACCATGGTTATCATGGTTAAACTGGTCAAACTATATTCACCCATGGTTGAGTATGGTTGATTAAGATTGACATGGTTGACTAAGGTTTAGTTTGACTTGACCATGATGAACATGGTTTACCAAGTTTGACCATGATGTTTTTGGGTGACTAAAGTTGTTATGTCAGGTTCATGAACATGTAACATTTACTAATATGAATGTATGATTGGAAATATGAATATACTAAACATGGTTTACTAGGTTTTACCATGGTTGGCGATCTTGATATGGTGACCATGGTTGATGAAAAATCACCATGGTTCATGTCTATGGGTGACGATAGTCAACAAAATATGCCCATGGTTAATAATGGTTAAGCAATTCTTATCATGTTTGACTAACTATGTTTAAATTGGTTAAACCATGTACAACCATGGTTAAAATGGTTTCTCATGGTTAACTATGGTTACCTAAGGTTGACATGGTTGGCCATGTTGAACATGGTTTAGTAGATTTGACCATGATATATTAGTGGCTAATGTTGATATTCTTAGTGATCATGTAACTTTTACTGATATGAATATACAATTATTAATTTGGATATGGAGAACATGGTTTACTAAGTTTGACATGATTGATCGAGATATCCATGGGTGACTATGGTTGATGAAAGATGGCCATCATAGATCATGGTGTACCATTTAGACCATGCTTTTGCATGGTTGATCATAACTGGCCCAATTTAATCATGGTTAACTAAGGTTAACCATAGCCAACTATAGTTAAGAATGTCAATCTTGGTTAACCATACCATAGTTATGTTTGACCATAGTCAATAATAGTTGAATATAGTTAACAATCACCATAGTCTTCCATCATCAGCCATAGTTTACTCTGTTTTCCATGGTTGACTATCATCAATGATGGTAAAAATGGTTAACCATAGTCAATATTAGTTAGCCATAGTCGACTATGGTTGACCATAGTTAACAATGGTCACCATTGGTAAACTATGATTAATGATGTTAATCTCTATTTAAGCATAGTCATCAAAGTCATCCTTAGACATTCATGGTGAAGCCATGGTCAACAGTGCTCAACATGGTTAACCGTGTTTAGAATTAAGAGTGTTGATTCAGAAAATAAATAGGTGCCTATTTTAGTTGATGTTTCGAGTCTCAAACATGACGTTTTTATGTTTCGTTTATTCTCGAGTATGATGTCTTGAAGACGAGTCTTGTTTGAGAATTGAAACATTGACTAAAAGTGCTACCCGTGGATTTTCTAAATCAATACTCTTCAAACCCTTACCAAAAAAATCACCAAGCAACATGTTTAGAATGGTTGAATATGGTCAACCAAGGTCACCATGGTGGAACATGGTCAACCATGGTCATCCATTGCCTACATGGAAAACCATCATCTATCATAGAAAACTCTGGTCTACCATGGTCAAATTGGTCAAACCATGTTCACCCATAGTCAACGGTTTCAAACCCTACTTAACATGGCCAACCATAGTTGACCATGGGAAATGATTATTAACCATGATAAAACATGGTCAACCATAGTCAGTCATACCCTATCATAGTCAACTATAGATAGATGTGGATAACCATAATCATCCATAGACAAATATAAGATGGCAATAGTAAACCCTCATCAACCCTAACTTGAATATATTTAGCCATAGCCAACCATAGTTAAGGATGGTCTACTAGTAATTTCCATGCATGCCCGCCATCAACTAGCACAAACAAATTGGTAAATATTCTTTATATACAAAACTTTGTATCATTTTCCCCTTTTATTGGTGATGATGGAAGGTGGAAAATGATGTGGATAGATGTCATTCTTCACTTTTACTACTATCACAACCACATTAATAAAGCGGTTGAAATATGTGATTAGGCATCATTTTCTAACTCTTAATGCTATTGATCCGAGTATGGAAGGTGGAAAATAACATTGATCATTGTGTTTTAACCACTTTAATAATGCGAATGTGCTAGTTGATGAATTCCATTCAAGGGGAGGATTAGTAGTCCATGGTTGACTATGGTAAATATGTTAAAGTTATGGTTGGGGAGGGTTTATTATTTTTAACATATATTTTACTATGGATGACTATGGTATTCCACATCTAACTATAGTTGACCATTATATATTGCGATTAACTATGGTTCACCATGGTTGACCATGGTTACCCATAATTGACGATGGTGGAAAAAGGTTTACTAAAGTCAACCATGGTGACTATTTTTTACTATGGTTGACTTACTAAACATAGTAAACCTAATAAACTTAGGTTAACCTAGTAAATCTACATCAACCTTGTTGACTATGGTTTAATAGTTTACACCTTGGTTAACTATCATTGACCTAGTAAATATTGTAAACATAAATCAACCTATTAAACCTAATACACCATAGGTTGACTTAGTAAACCATATGTCAACATAGTTAAACTACGTCAACCTAGTAAACTTAGGTCAACCTAGTCAACTTAGAAAACCTAATAAACCTAGTAAAGTTAGGTCAACGTAAGAAATCTATTAAATATAGTAAAATTTTGTCAACCTAATAAATATAGTAAAACTAGGTTAACGTAGTAAAATAAGTAAACCTTGGTCAATGTAGTAAAGCTAATAAGCCAAGTAAACCTATGTCAACAAAGTAAACCAAGGTCAAACCAGTAAACCTAGTAAATCTACTAAACTTAGTCAACCTAGTAAGCATAGTAAATGTAGTTCAACATAGTAAACGTAGTATTATTTTGTGAGTCTACATCAATCTAGTTAACCTATTAAACTTATTAAACCTAACTCAACCTATTAAACCAATTAATGCTACATCAACATAGCAAACCTGTTAAACCTCGTAAACTTAGGTCAACCTAGAAAACCTACATGTAAATGGTTGAGCATGGTTGACTATGGTTGACATAATAAACATAGATTAATGTAGTAAACTTAATTCCACCTCGTAAACCTAGGTTAACCAAGTAAACTTACATCAACCTAAAAAACCTAGTAAACCTATGTCAATCTAGTAAACTTGGTTGGTTATGGTTTATTAATATGGTTGTCACATTATGACATTGTTTGTTGTTAATCATGTTGCGATGCCATTTCTTTTTTGTCAAATTAAAACATTGCTTCTTACTAATCACATTTGACACCATTATTTTCTCTGATTGCAATGTTGTTGGTTGTTCATTACCTTACAACTTTATTTTTTATTCTTCACACTATGACGTTGCTTATTTTATAATCACAATGCAACATTAGTTGTTGTTTTTCACATTGGGAACAATATTAAAGTTAATGGTCATGGTGACCATGGCTCGCCATGACACCCATGTCGACCATAATAAACATAGTAAATATTGAGCTGACCATGAGAGAATATGTATTAAATAGTCCCATGCTTTCCATTCCAATGGGAGGTGTTGATATTGTACTAGGAGTCTAATGGTTACAATATTTGGGGATGATAGATTTTGATTTTCAAGAACGTTTCTTGAATTTTTTTTGGATGGAAAGGAGATTAAATTAAGGGGTATCACAGGGAAACCTGAGAAGATAATGAGCTTTGATGAAATGAAAAATATTTTGAAGAAGGAACAGTGAGGGGTAATTGCACAATTATGTTCACTAGAAGTTCAAACATACAAGTCATCCATTTCTCTAGATCTCCAAAAAGTCTTGGACAATCATTCCAAGTTGTTTGAGACTCCCAAAGGCATCCCATAAATTTTTTATTATGGTCATACTATTCACTAAATTCCAGAAAGTATTCCTCCAAAAATCAAGCCTTATAGATATCCATATGCGCAAAAGAGTGAAATTGAACATATAGTTGTAGAAATGCTAGAGGTCAATACAATTAAACCTAGTCAAAGTTCTTTCTTTGCTCCAATAGTATTGGTTCACAAGAAGGATGAATCATGGCATATGTATCCAATTATAGGGAGCTCAACAAGCTCACTATTAAAAATAAGTATCCCTTTCCTATCATTGATTAATTGTTGGATGAATTACATGGAACAATTTACTTCACCAAGATGGATCTTCATTCAGGATATCATCAAATTAAAATAAACACTGAAGAAATTCTGAAAATAACATTTAAAACCCATGAAGGCCATTATGAATTTTTATCATGCCTTTTGGCCTTACAAATGCAACTTCCACATTACACAGTTTGATGAATTCCATTTTCAAACCCTTCCTTAAAAAATTTGTGTTAGTATTTTTTGGTGATCTTTTAATCTATGACAAGTCTCATCCAGGTGGATATTGGTGGCCACTCACCTATTCCACTTGGACCCTCACCATTGTTCTTTTATTTTTTTTCATTTTCCTTAATTGTAGCACAATTTACTATTTTTGGTAGTTTTTTGGGTCCTGAACTTCTGGAGCCATTTTGAGGCCCTAAACGACATTTTTTTTGGTGAAATTCCTTCATTACTTTCAACAAAACACATGTTACTAGCTGTACTCCTCGAAGAGATCTTTCCAACGAGGTATCATGCACATCAAATTGAGATAATATGACCAAGTTACGACCCCGAGAAGTTTGGTTCCCATCTAACCCCAATGGGGCCCATAATCTCTTCGTGTTACCTCTCATCGAGTTACGGTTTTGGTTGTTTAGGGTTTTCTCTTATTGTTCAATAATAAAAAGGCCCTTAAGCCTCATTGTCACTAATTTTAAAGGCATGTAATTGCCACATCTCATCGTAAAAATAAGCTACCATCGCCCAAGATAGTCTTATTTCCATTATCTTTGTAAGCACATTTCAACATTTGATATTAATGAAATGAAGTGTTACTTATGCTGCATCTCTGTATATGGTTATATCTGTAATTTGTTTCATTCATATTTAAATCTGGATCAGTGGTATTAGAGCAGTTTTCTCTTTCTCTGCTTTTCTTTGCATGTCCCTAATGAGGTTGGGATAAAAGGAGTTAGGGATCGATCTCATTGAACCTTTGCAATATTAGCCTCCAAAACCCTGACGACCACCCATGGGGGAAGAAAAAAAGATGAGGGAGAAAGAGATCCTATTAGAATATTACTCGAGGAGGCCCTCTAGAAATAAAGGAACACAATGATGGATAACTTTGCCTAGATCCTTCAACGGTTGCCCACCGATGATGCATCCACATCTAGCAACCACTCTGGAGGCTCCACACCTTTTAAGGTACAAGTAAACTTGGACATTCCCATATTTGAGGGCCAAATAGATGCAAACCTAGTATGTAAATGGTTAAATTTTCTAGAAGAATATTTTTATGTTCATGATTTTTCCAGCTGGGAAAATATTACTTTTTCTCTTCTCAAAGATGCCCCCCACATGAAGGACTGGTGGGAAACCTACCATGAGTAGAAGGATGAGAGTACGACCTCACTATTTTTAGAAGCTCCCACATGGAATTTGTTCTAAGATTCCACCAATGAGCAGTATTACCCTTTTGGGAGCTATGAGGAAAAATACATAAAGTGGACCACGCTGTGGTAGGGAAGGGACCAAGATGTGTTGGAGTTTACAAATGTTTTCCATACCCTTCACACGGAGATAGGTATCAAGGATTCTGAGAAACATTTGGTACTCAAGTACCATGACTCCCTATGCCTATACATCTAGGACAAGATGGAGTTCATGGACATCTCCTCGTTCAGCACGACATACTCATACACCATAAAGATCGAAAAGAAGCTTAAATAGAGGAACAAAGACTTTGGATCTACAAATTCGAAGTAAGAAAAAGGTGCCCCCAAACCATGGAACAAAGGAATAAGGCAACATAGGATGGCCTAGGACAACTTGTCAAAGCCACAAGAAAAGGACAACACTACGAAGCTGAAGAAAGAGAGGGGAAAGTGGTGTGAGTTCCATAAGAGCTCCACTCACAACACAAGTGAGTGTTGGGCCAAGTAGTCACTGGTGGCCGAGTTGAAGGCTTTAGAATAAGATTCATGTTCTGACTTTGAAGCAAAAACTGACAAGGGGAATGAAAAAGAGAAGAATATTATCGATGCAAATCGCAACGCCACCACTACCACTATGAAGATCCAGAAGGAGGAACCCAAAGATCCATAGGAGGAGGAGTGTATCTTCCACTCCTAGATGTGGGTAAAGGGTTCCTCATCGATAACAGGAGTCAAAAGAACCTCATTACAGTAGAGGTTGTGAAGCAGCTAGGCTTACTGAACACAACACACCCATAACTGTACACCCTCAGATGGCTTCACCAAGGATGGGATCTTTGCGTGACCCAACAATGTCGCCTTCCATACAACATCAATCCCTACGTAGATGAGGTATTATGTGATGTTTCTTTGCTTGATTTTTGTGATGTATTATTAGGTCAACCATACTTGTGCAAGTGATATGTTTTGTATGAGTCAAGGCCTTGCACCATTATTGCTACCTTGGGAAATAAGTTGTGCTGGATATTGGAGGTAGCACCGCCTATCACCATCTCTCTCATTACTGCAAAACAATGGAGTAAGCTCATTTCCAAAACTAGGAATTTTTTTTCATGATGATAGGCACTGAGAAAAAGAAGAAGACTATGGCCATGACCTCTATACAGATCCCCTCCACACGACAAAAACAGATGGAAAAGGTGATGGAGGAGTATGATGAAATCTTCACCTCCTCTGCAAGGGTACATTTGCACTGTGAGGTCAAGCACTCCATTGATATGACCCTAGGGGCACCATTTCCTAATGGAACAATCTATTGGCTCTTTATTTTGGAGAACGACGAAATCAAGAAGTAGATTCAATAGTTGTTGTAGAAAGGTCACATCCAGCTGAGCTCATCACCCTGTGGGAGCCTGATCATGTTGGTACAGAAGAAGAATGAGACTTGGAGACTTTGTATTGACTATTGGGTGCTGAACAAGATCACTGTTTGGAATAGGTACCCGATCCCATAGATTGATGACCTTCTGGTCCAACTCAAGGGGGGAAATATTTCAGCAAGATCGACTTGAAGTCTAGATATCACCATGTACTAATGTAACCCTCCAATGAGTGGAAGACTTCACTAAAAGCCAAGGAGGGCCTTTTCGAATTGTTGTTTATGCCTTTCAAGTTGATGAATGCTCCTGCAACCTTCATGAGGATGATGGATGACATATTATGGCCATTCATGAACTCATTTGTAGTAGCATACTTGGATGACATCTTGATCTTCAACTAGAGTTGCGAAGAGCAGCTCCACCACTTCCGACAGGTTCTCTAAACACTGTGCCAACACAGTATGTGTGCCAATTTGGAGAAATAAACTTTTGGCATGACCAGGGCTCAGTATCTAGGATACATTATTGATGAATGGGGGGTGCATGTGGATCTAGCCAAGATCCAAGTCATTAAGGATTGGCTAGCCCCAACCACTCTAACATAGCTCCACAACATTTTGGGTCTTGCAAATTTCTATCGGAAGTTCGTATTAGGGTTATCTAATATCAATTGGCCCTTGAGGCAAGTCACCAAGGGAGGAGAAAAATAAAAATTCTTTTAGTCTAAATCTCAATAGAAGGCATTTGCAGAGTTGAAAAATTGCCTCTACTCTACACTAGTGCTGTAATTACCACACCTACAACAACCATTTGAGATTGAGAAAGATGCCTCTTACTATACTATTGGGGTAGTCCTTACTCAACAAGGGCATCCAATGTCATATCATAGTGAGACACTTTCAGACACAGACCGTAAGTATCCCACTTATCACAAAGAGATGTATTCTATTGTGCAGGCCTGTCGACAATGGAAGCATTACATTTGGGGAAGGAAATGGTCATCCACACAGACCACTGACCTGTGCAGTTCATACAGATGCAAGGGAAGTTTCAAAATGATTTCCATCAAATGTGGTACACATATCTACAATAGTTCCATTTGAATATCAAGTAAACGAAGGGTAGCACGAATAATGTTGCAGACTACCTCAGCCGATCGCTGATCATGGCGTTAACCACCGTGCTCAACTATTGTGGACACAAGAGTTGACATTGACCACTTCTCTACAAAAGAGACCCATAATTCAGCCACACATAACATATGCTCTTGGAGTGTCAGGACGTTCCATATTTTCACCTCCAGGATGCTCTGTTATGCCACCTAGGACACCTCTGTGTTCCTTCAAGTAAGTGTGCCAAGATGGTTTGGGAAGCGCACTATAGTCAGGCCGCTAGACATTTCGAGATCGCGAAAATGGTGGCCGTACTACAGAGGTATTTCTATTGGCCGAATCTTTGATAGGATGTCAGGAAGTACATTAGATCCTACATTGGCTACTCCATTTCCAAACCAACCATCAAGAACAAAGGCCTCTATACTTCGCTACCTACCCCTATTCGACCTTCGGTATCCATCTCCATGGATTACATGTTGGACCTTCCTTCTACTAAGCATGGAATAGACTGTGTTTTTGTTGTTGTTGACAGACTCTTGAAGATGGCCATTATGGTAATCTGCAAGAAGAATATCATAGTAGAAGCCACCGTTAAACTCTTCTTTGAATGAGTGTGGGTGCACTTTTGGATCCCATAGTCTATCATCTCATATCAAGATATCAAGTTCCTGAGTACATTTAGGTCTAGTTTCTGGTTGATGTTGGACACCAAGATCACTAAGTCCACAACTTTCCATCCCCAAACTGATGGCCAAACAAAGGTCATCAATAGGTTTGTAACACACATTCTGCGCATGTACAACTCAAAGAATCCACATAGATGCGATGAGAGCCTCTCCTATGTCCAACACAGTTATAATCGTTCTCTCCACGGCTTGACTGGCCACAGCCGTTTTCAAGTGGGCTTGGGATTCCATCCACTATGTCCCATTAATGTGGCCATACCATTTGCAGTGACGCAGGAAGATTCGACTCATGTCCAATCCAAAGCCAACAGGTCAAATAGCTTCATTGAGAACATCCAGCACATCCACCAATAGGTCCATGACATATTGGACAAAGGAAATCCTAAGTACAAGTAGCTATATGATAAGCATCGGCTGCCACACATGTTCCAAGTGGTTGACAAAGTTTGGCTACATTTACAAAAGGAGTGCCTCGCTGTCCCCACCGCAAGATTCACTCGCTTCGATATGGGCCATACACCATCAGCAAGGCTATGGGAGATAATTATTTTGAGCTCATCATTCCCACATTCCTTTCCTTGCACCCAGTGTTCAATGTGAATTGCCTTCAGCCATACTTTCCACCATTACTGGACACATTCGACATTGCATAACAGCTCACAACAACATAGTTAAATCCAGACTGCATGGACCAAGCTGCAACTAATCAAATCATGGACACATAGATCAAGAACATTTGCCAACAAAATATCCAATTGTATCAAGTTGTCAAAGCCGGCCAACTCCTACACCAAGGCAAATGGCTCACCAGGGACCAAGTTCAGCAGACAGTTCCTCATCTCATGGAGGAAGTCAATGCCATGGAGACCATTTCTTCCTAAGGGGGGAGGACTGATCTAGGTGGATATTGGTGGCCACCCACCTGTTCCACTTGGACCCTCACCATTGTTCTTTCATTTTTTTTAGTTTCCTTAATCGTAGCATAGTTTACTATTTTTGGCAGTTTTTTGGGTCCTAAACTTTCGGAGCCATTTTGAGGACCTAAATTACATTTTCTTCGCAAAATGCCTCTAAATATTTTCAAGAAAATCATGTTAGTAGATATAGTCCTCAAAGAGATATTTGCAATGATTTATCATACCTATCAAACAGAGATAATATGACCAAGTTACGACCCTAGGAAGTTGGCCTCCCAACTAACACCAATGAGTCCCACAAACTCTTGGTGTTACATCTACTCAGGTTAGCGTTTTGGTTGTTTACAGTTTTCTCTTATTGTTCAATAATAAAATGGTCATTGAGACTCATTATAACTAAGTTGAGAGGCATCTATATGCCACATCTCTTCTCATAGATACGCTACCATTGCCTGAGCTAGTCTTATTCCATTGTGTTTATAAGCATATTTCAGTGTTTGATATTAATGAAATGAAGTGTTATTTCTACTTCATCTTTGTATTTATGGCTATATTTGTAATTTTTTGTGTTCCTATTTAAATATGGATCAGTGGTATCAGAGCAATACGCTCTTTCTCTATTTTTCTTTCCAGGTCCCAAATGAGGTCAGGATATAAGGACTTAGGCCTCGATCTGGTTGAGCCTTTGCAAGATTAACCTCACAAACCCTGGCGGTTGCCCATGGGGGGAGAAAAGAAAGATGACGGAGTAGAATATCATATCAAAATATTGCTCAAAGAGGTCCTCGACACACAAAGGAATGTGATGATGGATAACTTTTCCCAAATCCTTCAACAGTTGCGCACTGGCAGCACATCCACATCCAATAGCCACTCTGGAGGCTCCACACCTTTTAAGGTACAACTAAACTTTGGAATTCCCATATTTAAGGGCCAAATAAATGTATACGTCATAGATAAATGGTTAAATTTGCTAGAATGACACTTTTCTATTCATTATTTTTCCAGTTGGAAAAATATTAGCTTTGCTCTTCTCAAAGCCACCCCCCAAGTGAAGGATTGGTGGGAAACCTACTGTGAGCAGAAGGATGAAAGTGCAACCTCACTATTTTGAGTTGCTCCCACTTGGAAATGTTTTTGGGATGCCATCAAGGAGCAGTACTACCTTATGGAGAGATATGAGGACAAATACACAAAGTGGACCATGTTGCGATAGGGAACAGACCACGATGTGTCGGTGTTTACAAATGTTTTTCATACCCTTCACATGAAGTTGGGTATCAAGGATTCTAAGAAACATTTGGTACTCAAGTATTATGGCTGCCTACAGAGATACATCTAGGATGAGATGGAGTTTCTATGCATCTCCTTGCTCGGCACAACGTACCAATACACCATCAAGATCGAGTAGAAGTTTAAACAAAAGAAGTGATACTTTGGATCTACGAATCTGAAGCAAGGAAAATCGGCCCCAAAACCATAGAAAAAAGGACAAAGCAAAGGCGGGAAAACCCAGGACAACCCTCCAAAGCCACAAGAAAAGGACAACACTGTGAAGATGAAGAAGGACATGGGAAAGTCGTGTGAGTTCCATAATATCTCCCCTCACAACACAAATAAGTGTCGGGAAAAGAAATCACTAGTGGGTGTGCCGAAGGCTTCAAAATCATATGCATGTCTCAACTCTAAGTTAGAGCAAGAAAAGAGGAATGACAAATCGAAGGAGATTATCAATGTGGAGCCCAATGCTACCATTGGCCCCATGAAGATCTAGAAGGAGAAACTCGAAGATGCAGAGGAGGAGGAGCATATCTTCCACTCCTAGATGTGGGTAAAGGGTTCCTCTCTATAGTTCATTGTTGACAGTGGGAGCCAAAAGAGCCTCACTGTGGTAGAGGGTGTGAAGTGGCTGGGCTTTCCAACCACAACACACCCACAACCCTACACCATCAGGTGGCTTCACTGAGGATAGGATCTTCACGTGACCCAATAGTGTTGCCTTCCATACAACATCAAGCCCTTCATAGATGAGGTATTATGTGACATTTCTCTCCTTGATGTTTTTTATGTATTATTAGGCCAAAAATATTTGTGGAAACGACATGCTTTGGATGAGTGAAGGCCTCACGTTGTTATTGTTACCTTGCGAAATAAGTTGTACAGGATACCGGAGGTAGCACTGCTTATCACCATCTCTCTGCTTATTGCAAAACAATGTAGTAAGCTGATTTCCAACACCAACAAATTTATTTTCCTAATTATATGCCCTCAGGTAAACAAGAAGACAATGGCCATGACCTCTAGACCGCGCCCCCCAACACGACAACATCAGATAGACAAGGTCATGGAGGAGTACAAGGACATCTTCACCTCCCCCAAAAGGGTGCCTCTACACTTTTAGGTCAAGCACTCCATTGATCTGACTCCAGCGGTGTCATTGCCCAATGTACCAAACTATCAGTGCTCCATTCTAGAGAACAATTAAATAAAGAGGTAGATTCTGGAGCTGCTGCAGAAAGGTCACATCTGACCGAGTTCATCGCCCTGTGGGAGCCTAATCATCTTGGTATAGAAGAAGGATGGGACTTGGACACTTTATATTAAATATTGGGCACTAAACAAGATCACTATCCGGAATAGGTACCCGATCCCACGTATTGATGACCTTCTAGAGCAACTCAAGGGGGGAAATATTTCAGCAAGATCAACTTAAAGTTTAGATATCACTAGGTACCAATCATATCCTCTGATGTGTGGAAGACTACCTTAAAATCCATGGAGAACCTTTTCAAATTATTGTTTATGCATTTTGGGTTGACGAATGCTCCTACAAGCTTCATGAGGCTAATAGATGACACCTTGCAGCCATTCACCAACTAATTTGTAACAGTATACTTGGATGACGTCTTGATCTTCATCCAAATTTTGGAAGAGCACCACTGCCACATCCAATAGGTTCTCCAAACTCTATGGCAATGTAAGTTGTTTGGTAATTTGGAGAAATGAAATTTTGGCATGACCTAGGTTCAATATCTCGGATACATTTTTAATGAATGGGGGTTTCCTGTGGATCTAGCCAACATCCAAATCATTCAGGATTGACCAACCCTAACCACTTTGATAGAGCTCCACATCTTTCTGGGCCTTGCCAATTTCTAGCACAGGTTCATGTTGGGGTTCTATCATATCACTTGGCCCTTGAGTCAAGTCACCAAGGGAGGAGTGAAAGAAAAATTATTTTGTTATGAATCTCAATAGAAGGCATTTGCAAAGTTGAAACATCACCTCTACTCTACACCAGTGCTCACATCACCACACTTGTAACAACCATTTGAGATCGAGACAGATGCCTTTGAATATGCTATTGGCATAGTCCTTACTTAACAGGGGTATCGAGTGGCACATCATAGTGAGACACTTCCAGACACAATCTTGAAGTATCCCACTTATGACAAAGAGATGTATTCCATTGTGCAGGCCTACCGACAATGGAAGCATTACATTTTGGGGAAGGAAACATTCATCCACACTAACCATCAACCCTTGTAGTTTGTACATATGCATGGGAAGTTACAAAATGATTGCCAATAGAAGTTGTCCACATACCTACAACATTTCCATTTGACTATCAAGTAAACAAAGGGAAACACCAATAATGTTGTAGTCTGCCTCATCCAACCACCGATCATGGCGTTAACCACCGTGCTCAACTCTTTTGGGCATGAGACATTGGATTGGTGTCTTCTCTACAAAAGCAACTAAGAATTCGCCCACATATACCATATGCTCTTGGAGGGTCAGCAAGTTCCATATTTTCACCTCGAGGATGCTTCGTTGTGCCACCTAGGACACCTTTGTGTTCTTTCAAGCAGGCGTGCCAAGATGATTTGGTAAGCACACTACAGTTGGTTCGTTGGTCATTTCAAGGTCTAGAAAATGGTTGCAGTACTGCAAAATTATTTCTATTGGCCGAATCTTCAACAAGATGTCAGGAGTACATCAGATCTGACACTTCTTGTGCCATTTCCAAACTGACCATCAAGAATAAAGGCATTTATATTATACTGCCTACCCCTAGTCAACCTTAGGAATCCATCTCCATGGATTACATGTCGGGCCTTCCTTCTACTAAGCTAGGCAATGACTTTGTTTTTGTGTTCGTCAACAGATTCTTGAAGATGAACATTATGGTAGCCTGTAAGAACAATATCACATCAGAAGCCACTACTAAACTCTTCTTTGAACGAGTGCAGGTACACTTTGGGATCCCATAGTCTATCATCTTAAATTGGGACAACAGGTTCCTCAGTACTTTTTGGTCCAGTCTCTAGTCGATGCTAGACACCAAACTCACTAAGTCCACAGCTTTCCATCCCCAAACTGATAGCCAAACAGAGGTCGTCAATAGGATGATAGTAGACGTTCTATGCATGGGAAGAGTGAAAGCATGGATTTTTGGACTATAGACATGACCTTTGAAAATAATTGTCTCATAGTGAAAGTGCCACGAATATTAACAATATTAAGTTTCAGCATCCGAAATCGAGAAGCCAAATCGAAAACATCATGAACAGTCACTATTGTGCTTGTGTAGATGCTATAGCAAGAGAACCTTCTTCCTATGTGAAACGAGATGCCCTACATGGCAAGGCCACAACCTTTTGTTTCCTGCAATAGCAAGTCGACTTCCTATGGCAGGGCTCCATACTTGAGATCCAATGGGATCCGTGTGCCACCTGCCACCTCATTGGGTACCTTCACCCTTAGAAATAGGGTGTATCATGGGTGGAACTTCTTGATTTTTTCAACTTCCTCAATGGAATCAAAAGTTGTTAGATTCACATCCACACTAGCTGCTTATTTGAGGTGTGTCTCTGCCTTGCACAGATTTGCATACACAATTCGATCAAGCGAGATGTTGAGCTTCAGGATGGCTTTGATCTCCACCCAAATCGAGCATTCAAATCTAAAACCAAGCATGGATAGGGCTGAGAACAGCACTAGCTCCAGGGTACACTTGACGGCATAGAAGATGCACACACTGTGGAGGGCCTCCTACCATTTGTGCAACAAATCCGCCATGACTCAGAGGTCAAACATGTAAAATTGGTCATTCACATTGTCATTGTCGATAATGGACTACACCACCTCCTTCACAACTTCCTGTGACCTTTACCATAGGGTCATCACCTTTCAACTCTTCACCTCCGTGCTCATGAATATCCTATCTAGAGCTGAAGATGAGCATTTACACTTGTTTATGCTCAACTTATTTAAACATGATGATGTCACTATGATTTGATCAGTGGCGATGTCCACAAACACAAACAAAAATAGAAAAAATAAAATCCAATACAAAAATATAGCTCTAAAAGCATTGCATTCATCACTATTTATAGTGGGAAATTGCGAATCCGATGAGATATATCTTTTGATATCATTATTGTTTATTAGATTTTGAAATATTTCAATTCTTTTTTTTTGGAATATTATTAATTTTTTTTTTTTTTGAAAATATATGAATCTACAAGAGAGCACAAAAGCTACTTTACATTCATCCATTATTTTGAATGATAGATATCATTCCTCGTGCAATATTTTTTTTAAGTTGTTCGTTGTAACAATCGGGTATGAGCTACCTGGTAGTGACTTGTAATGATCTCTACGGTATAATCATCTTTTTTTGGTACTTTGTATAAAAAAAAATTTCTAGAATGTGGTTCAGTGTACCAATCTTGAATATCCAAAGACAACATGTTTATTTTTTTTTAAATGTGATTCTCTGTATCAATTTATAGAATTCCTATTAGTACAATGACGAAAACAACTACTTTGCATTAAATAGTTCCATTTAATGAAAACTATTTTGTATGATTTCTTTTTTCATTTTTTGTTTATTTTATGATTCCATTTAATAACACCTACTTTGTATTGTTATTACTATTATTATTATTTTATGTGGTTCACTATAGAAATCTGTACCAAACTATAAGATTCCTATTAGTACAATGACAAAAAAAATTGCTTTTCATTCAACTATAACATATGAAAACTACTTTGTATGATTTGTATGACAACTACCATTTAATAAAAACTATTTTGTATGATTTTATTTTTTTTATGATTCTATTTAATAACAACTACTTTGTATTATTATTATTTTTATGTGGTGCATTATAAAATCTGCAAGATTCCTACTAGTATAATGACAAAACAAAAATTACTTTTGTATTCAACCATTCCATTGAAACTTTGTATGACAACTACATTGTATTATTTGTATGACAACCCTTAAAGCTGCATCAAGTCATTGTCTTCATCTCAATTGCAATGTTCATCAATCACAATGATCACAATTGTTTCATGCCTAATCTTTACGTAAGTCTTTTTGTTCATTACACTTCTATTGGTTGGAGGAATTACCACATTCTTATGGGATATTTAATTTTTATCTTGAAGATATTAGTTACTAATTTGAAAAGTTTATCAACACTTTTTTGTTGTGGTGGAAAGACAAACCTCTTTAGTATCAGAGTCTAGATCTAGGTTTGATTCCCTAAGCTAACAAATTTTGTTAGGTGTGTATCTTTTGGTAGAGGCTTATACAATTTAGATTTTTTTAAAATAGATAGTTAGGATTTCATATTAAGTTCATTTGGGAAAGGCTTATACAATTCAATTTTTTTTTAAATAGATGGTTAAGATTTTATATTAAGTTGATATTATTCATTTTCATAAGTAATGTAGGAACTTGCCCCTCACAGCATTGCCTTATAATTTTTGAGTTCATATAATTTTATTTTTCTAACTTATAATTTAAATATGATTGTTTCATTTTAACATAATTTTATAACTTTAATGTAATTTTTAATTTTAATCTATATTAATCTAAATGTTAACTATTTAATATAAGTATTTAACATATTCAACATATTTAACATATTCAACATATTCAACATGCACCTAGTCAACCATAAGCATCATGTTTAACATGACCATAGGCATCCATAGTCAAACATGTAACTATGGTTGAAATAGTAAACTCGGCATCATGATCATAGTTAACACGAGAATATACATTACTACAGCGTTTAAAGTTCAAAGCTTTAGTAACATTATATAATAAATTCACTACTTAATATTTAATATAATTTTAATATTTTTTAATATTAAAGTTATTCAATGTGACTTTGATAATTGTATTATAACATTAATCATTGTACTATTACTTGGTAATATCATTTGAATACTACTTTAACTTATATTTATGTTGTTCGCA
This sequence comes from Pinus taeda, assembly GCA_000404065.3. Lineage (NCBI taxonomy): Eukaryota > Viridiplantae > Streptophyta > Pinopsida > Pinales > Pinaceae > Pinus > Pinus taeda. The sequence goes on along the minus strand of APFE031475775.1, from coordinate 91,619 downwards.
ATATAAATTTAATGACTTTAATATGGTTCCATATGTGACAAACAAAAAACAATGTTGTAATGTGGAAAATATCAAATGTCATTGCAATGTGATGAATAACAAACAACTACATAATATGGTGAACAATAAACAATTTAAAAATTAGAAAAAAAAGATGTTGTGTAGTCAACATGGTCAACACTACTCAACATGGGCATTTTGTTCAACCATAGTCAACATGGGCATTATATCCAACCATAATCAACATGGGTGCCATGGTGAATCATATTCAGCATGGGCATCATGGTCAACCATTATCATCTGTACTTAAACGTACACATAAAAATTTGATATTGCAGTGTGACAAACATAATCAACATGATAGTGTGATGATCAACTTATGTCACTTGAAATGTCACAAGATGATGACCAACAAATGATGTCACAGTGTGACAAATAACACAGTTTTTTCATATTTATAAAAATAATGACATCACCTTGAGATGGACAATAAACCACATTGCAATATGACAAACAAGAAACAACATCGTAGGGTGATGAATAATTTATAAGCTCATAATAGAACAAACAAAAAACCACATTATACTATGAGAAACAACATTGCAAAGTAAGAATAAATGATGTTGCAATGTCACAAATAGAAAATCACATCTAATGTTGACAAACAATAATCTTCTTCACAAATGTGACATATCGCAGACAACACCACACTACAACAAACAATAGACTTCATTGTAATGTGTTGGACAACAAATGATGTTTCAATGTGACAAACATCAAACATTTTTGAAATTAGAGAAAAAATAAATGTCGTAATGCCACAAAAAATACCATTGCTAACCATGGTCAATGATGTTTAACTAAGTCAACCAGGACTATCCCTTGGTTGACCATTGTGAAACATAGAGATATTTGGTCAACCATAACCAATAATAAATAATAAGGCTAGCCATGATCAAAATGCTTGTATATGGTAAACCATGGTCATCATGGTCAAATTGGTCAAAGCATATTCACACATGGTTAACATGTTTTCCAATCGTGAAAATGGTCAACCATGGTCATATTTGGTCATGCATAGCCAACCATTGACAACAAGATCAACCATGGTGACCATTGTCAATATGACCGACTATGTTCAACTAAGGCCAAAAAATCATCAAACCATGTTCAATAATGGTCTACATGGTCAACTGTGTTTAGAATTAAGAGTGTTGATTCAGAAAATCAATAGGTGCCATTTTTAGTTGATGTTTCGAGTCCCAAACATGATGTTTCAATGTTTCATTTCTTCTCTTGAGTATGATGTCTTCTTTGAGACTTGAAACGTGAACTAAAAGTGGCACCTATGGATTTTCTGAATCAACACTCTTCAAACCCTAACCACAAAAATCTCCAAGCAACATGTTTAGAATGGTTGAATATGTTCAACCAAGGTAACCATGGTGGAACATGGTTAACGATGGCCATCCATTGCCGACATTGAAAACCATCGTCTATCATAGAAAACTCTGGTTAACCATAGTCAAATTGGTCAAATCATTTCACCCATAGTCAACATGGTCCAACACTACTTAACATGGCCAACCATTGTTGACCATGATAAAACAAAGTCAACCATAGTCAATCATACCCTATCATGGTCAACTATAGTTAGATGTGGATAACCATAATCATCCATAGCCAAATATAAGATGACAATAATAAACCGTCATCAACCCTAACTTGAACATATTTAGCCATAGCCAACCATAGTTAAGGATGGTCTACTAGTCATTTCCATGCATGCCCACCATCAACTAGCACAAACACATTGGTAAATATGGTTTATATACAAAAATTTGTATCATTTTGCACTTTTTATTGGTGATGATGGAAGGTGGAAAATGATGTGGATAGATGTCATTATTCACTTTTACTACTAGCACAACCACATTAATAAACTGGTTGAAATATGTCGTTAGGCATCATTTCTAACTCTTAATGCTATTGATATGAGTATGAAAGGAGGAAAATAACATTGATCATTGTGTTTTAACTACTTTAATAATGAGGATGTGCTAGTTAATGAATGCCATTCAAGGGGAGGATTAGTAGGCCATGGTTGACTATGATAAATATGTTAAAGTTATGGTTGGAGAGTGTTTATTATTTTTAACATATATTTTACTATGGATGACTATGGTATTCCATATCTAACTATAGTTGACCATTATATATTACGATTAACTATGGTTCATTATGGTTGACCATGGTTACCCATAATTGACAATGGTGGACAATGGTTTACCAAATTCAACCATGGTGACTATTTTTTGCTATAGTTGACTTACTAAATATAGTAAACCTAATAAACTTAGGTTAACCTAGTAAACCTACGTCAACCTTGCTAACTATGGTTTAATTGATCACACCATGGTTGACTATCATTGACCTAGTAAATATTGTAAACATAAATCAACGTAGAAAACCTAATAAACCATAGCTCAACTTAGTAAACCATATGTCAAAATAGTTAAACTAATTCAACCTACTAAAATTAGGTCAACCTAGTCAACTTAGAAAACCTAATAAACCTAGTAAAGCTAGGTCAACGTTGAAATCTAGTAAACATAGTAAAATTTGTTCAACCTAATAAATATAGTAAAATTAGGTTAACATAGTAAACTAAGTAAACCTTGGTCAATATAGTAATGCTAATAAGCCAAGTAAACCTATGTCAAAAAAGTAAACCAAGGTAAAACCAGTAAACCTAGTAAATCTACTAAACTTAGTCAACCTAGTAAGCATAGTAAAAGTAGGTCAACATAGTAAACCTAGTAAATTTCTGTGACTCTACGTCGATCTAGTTAACCTATTAAACCTAAGTCAACCTATTAAACCAATTAATGCTACGTCAACATAGTAAACCTGTTAAACCTAGTAAGATTAGGTAAATCTAGTAAACCTATGTCAACCTAATACCCTGTTGTGGCCATAACGATCACATTATTAAAAATTGCCCTTGTAGCAATTTTGAATGGGTCCCATAGAAGTTGACCGTTCATCCCTTTGAATGATCTATTTTATCCCAAGGATTTTAACCCTTTGCATACTCAAATCTTCAATTTCTAAATGGCCAAAATTCCCTTGAAGGAATCTATGTCACATGGTTCATTCGTGACCGAGTCTTGCCTTTCATTCACATCTTTCATCAGGACTTTTCTCAATCATCATAACCATTCATGGCACATTTATGCCCGCACATATAATCACCTCTACCTTTACTATGGATGTTTGTGCATTTAACATGAAAAAACTTTTATAACATCTTCATCCTCCTTTTAAATCTTCACAAGGGAAATGCTTCACAAAACACGTTTAACTTACCATTTATCACTTATCACACATCGCCTTGATCAGGGGAAAAGGCTTGTTTATCATGAATAATCATGATGTGATTAAGTCATCAATCACATCGCATATCACAATTGGCAAGACCCAAGGGTTATTAATAACACAACCATAATGCACCGGATCCACTGGGGTCATTAACCATAGCGTATATAATTTTGGGTCCAGAAACCCCCATCGCATATCACAATCATTGGGGCCCTGGGCCTATATATATAAGGCACCTCATTATAGCACAGACCCGCCGACGATTATAGAACCTACCATATAATATCGCAAATCCGGCCTGTATGGCGAGACACGGTTTTCCATATACCCTTGTGTTTTTAGAAAAACATGCAAATCAAACTTTTTCAAAGGGAAGCTTTACAAGGCAGACATGCCAAGATTGTCAACTATGACATATAAATTATCAGTTCTAGAACCAATTGCATATTGCAATCGGCAGGGCCCTAGGCCTGAACATATTGTGGTATGCGATTCGGCGGACCCGCCTACATGATTAAATGTAACATATATGCTATCGGGTCTGACCTTTCCCCATCACAAATCGTTGTCGGTGGGGTTTAGCTCTCATGCATAAGGAGCGACACCATATGATGGACCCGCCGATGATTATAGGCTCTGATATATAATTTTTGAAATCTGTTGTACGGTCGAATGCGGGTTTTTCCTATATTTTCCTATGTATTCGATACAATACCATAATTGTAGTTTTTCAAAGGGAAATCCCATTAAAGTGATGCGATGGGATATGGTGGACCCAATAGGGTATAGGTTCCCACTTGTAGTTTTTCAAGTCTAGATTTTGGATGCAGCCCTGTGTTTTGCGGGGACTTTCAGTGTAAATCAGGTTTTTGCCTACAAGACCAAATCAATGAGTATATTAAGGACCAAGGGCTAATTCTTCTGCGATTGTTGCTCAGAATGTTATAAATGCTTCATGAATGTAAAATTTGTGTTTTTAAGAAATTTTTATCATATGTGTGTGTGTGTGTGTGTGTAACTAATGTTAGCCACTTTTGCAGGTGAGGACTCAGAGAAGGCAAGCTAGGCCTCAGGATGGAAGCATAAGCTTCAAGTTTGACTCCATATAAAAGATGCATGCGTAGATTTGAGGAGTTTACCCATGCGGATACGTTTATTTGAAGATTGGGTTTCATGGCGTGGTGGTCATATGTCCAAGTGTTTCCTATGTATTCCAAATGCGAAACCGCTCTAGATTATATCATGAAGAGATGACACACAAACATCCCCTTTGATCAATAACCATTCAGTTCTCCAGGAAATGAAGCACTCTAATGATAGGAAACACCCTCTATGTGTCAACTTGGCTCCCCCTGTCTATTCTAATTTTTATAATGAAGGAAGAAAGGGGGAAGGAGAAGGGGTGAAAAGGAAGATCGAGAGTCATTTCTAGGGGCATAAATATTCCCTCCGGAGAAGAAATTTGGGCTTTTTTCGTTTGGCAAAACAACTTTTGTTTATTGTGAGTAAGGAAGATTGTTTGGGTCAGAGAAGGAGCCCTTTATCAGATTGATTTTCCTCTTCATTACATGTTAAGAATCAGGATGTTATTGAGAGCATAAATATGAATGTGATTTGTCTTTATGCCATTGATGACTTACAGTTTATGATTATATTTGGTTGTTTGAATGTGATTCTTCATCATAGTTAATTCATGAGTACTCCCTGCTTTGAAACTATGTTAAACACCAATTGCAAGCTTTAATTTCATAAAAGGAATATGTATTCCTATATGAGTGATTGGATTGCAATTTAGAATTGATGCAGCCTTGTTCTTATGTGAACCAGTAATTGTTTCATTTAGACTTGGGATTCATATAGATGTTTAACCTCTCTTTCATCATGCTCCTGCAGGATAGATTAAGACAGATAGAACTAGAATAGAGTACTTAGAAGTAGTGTAGATAAGATTTAATACATAGAGGTTAGCTGTTTTATTTTGTTGATTTAATTGAATTCTTCCTCCGAAAAGAAATCTATCAATGCATTTAACAGTTTACGAGATCCCTTAAAACCCATTGGAACTAGCCATTCCAAAGAAAATTAGGTGTAATTGAGGCTTGTGACCGGGTTAGCTCCCCTTGTTGGTATAGCGAACATTTGCCATGTTAACAAATTGGTGCTAGAAGGAGGCCTTGAACCACCATCCATGGCCTTTCAAGATTTCATTTATAATTGCCATGCATGGATTCAAAAGGATTAATGTATGGATCATAGAGGCTGAAAAGACCACTCCACCCCTTTGAAAGAGCCTCATTTTGAGGAAACAGAGACCCCTCTAAGTCTTGTTTCTGGGTCGCCAAGGAAGAGAGACTATGGGAGTACCCTGGCACTCAGGAACAACCAGTCAAAAGAATTACTTGGGCTTACGCTCGTTCCCTATCCCACCTACCTATCTTTCAATCTTTACCTCCAACAGCAAAAAGAAAACCAAGTGTCTATCACATAAATGAAGAAACATCTGTAGCCCCTTCTCTTGAAGATATTGTGCTTGATTCTTTGCAAAGTATTGACTCTCCTTGGGAAGAAATTCCTGAGGGTTCCCTTTCTGAACGAAATCCATGGCCTAATTTGGAAAATCCCAATGAAGAAACCCTCAACCAGAACCTCCCTATCCATGATATGGCTAACATTCCTCCTCTTAGTGGGAATCAACCTCTACTTCCTCCTTTGGGTGGGAATCAACCTCCAGTGCCTCCTCCGGGTGGGAATCAACCTCGACCTCCTCTGGGAGCACTCCCTCCTCAGCTTGCACAAGATTTCATAGTGGTACCTAGAAAGCAGCATCCCTTACCCAAAAACGCAGAAAGAGTATTGCCTAAATTCTACCCTGAGTGGGGATATATTGTTGATAACCACATTCATTCTTTCTTCTTAGTCGTGCACATGTTGGGGGTAGCTGATGAGGATGTGGTGTGTCGCTTATTCCCTTTTACTTTGATTGGTGAGGCCTCCACATGGTACTGTAGCCTGAGAATAGGATCCATCACCTCATGGGCTGCCTTTCAATAGGCCTTTCTAGACAAGTTTGGTGATGACAAAACACCTATGGCCTTAGTTTTAGAGCTATCCCATTTGAAAATGGGCACCAAAGAAAGGGTCAAGGATTTTAACATCCGGTTCAATACTTTGTTCAAAAAAATCCCAGCTACTGCTAGACCTACAGATGAGGTGCTCATGGAATTCTACATCTCTGCTCTCCTTGTCCCTATTGTGATGTGGGTCAAGAGAAGTAACACACAGATCTTACAATGCGCTATCGGTGAAGCAATAAATGTTGAGAATGAAATGATCAGTCTCACAAAATGTCATCATATGACTGAAGGAAGGAAAGCCTCTTAGTCATCCAAGAAGAGTAGTGGAAGTGATAACAAAGTGGTTGGGGGAAAAGAGAGGGACACCATATATGTGGAAGGTTTGCATTAGATTATTAAGAAACTGACCAACACAGTCATCGATATGAAAAGAAATTATGGAGAGAGTGCTAGTGGGAATTGAGGAGATTATAACAACAGAAGACCTTTCAAGCCTTTTTATCGTAAGAAGATAGAGGGTGGTCATGGTCCACTTACACTGCTTGCTCCACCCAATGAAGGGAATTTAAACACCAAGAGCTGGCTCTTATTAGATTTCTCCTTAACCAAGAAGAACCTATAGTGGAGCTAGAGCTAGAACAAGAAGATGAGGAGGAATACCAAGTAGAAGAGCCCTCGGAAGAAGAATCCCAAATCAATGTACTATGGGATTTCCACACTAATGAAAATGATGACGATGAAGGAGATAGCATGATATAAATAAACATTAATGAAATCCACACACGAAGCAAAGGGCCACTTGTAGCCACCATGAAGCCTATAGACTAGACAAATAAAGATACTTTCCCTTTGAAAGCATCCACTTCCAAGGTCCCTATTGAGAAGGGTAAACCTTGTGGCGATTCCAAGAGTACACTAGTCGCAAACTATCCAGAGAAAGAGAATATGTCTCCAGCTACAACGAAGATGATCCAAAATGGTAAACTCCCAGCTAAGAATAGAAAAACTGGTATGTTTACTTTGCCCTACCTTGTTTATAACATTGATTACAACATTTTAGATTATCTTAAGAAGTCTAGGGCCAATATCACACACTTTGATTTGCTAAAATTAACACATCAAAGAGATTTGCTCTTGAAAGCTATGAATGAGTGGAACTGCAAAAATCCCACCATCCTGAGCAACGAAAACCAGAAGTCAGTCTCCAGACCTATTAGTACTCGCAGCACAACCCAAAAGCCAGCAACTATGGAAGCCACTCTATCCAAAATGAATCGAAACCCCCAAGATTTTAGTGTAGCCATGATAGGGAGGAGATCAAAATCCATGACATCACCTTTCCTTATCACATTTGAAATATTTAACATGAATGTACATAATTGCTGGGTAGATTTCAGTGTCTCATCCATTGTTATGCCTTACAGTGTTGCTAAAATACAACATGCAATACCCGAGAGAATTAGAACCTGAATTATGCAATTGGATAGAACAAATGTGAAAGTAATTGGGGAGTTAAAGGATGTGTTGATTCAGATGCCTGCTAAACCACAATACACACATGTCATTGATATAGTGGTAGTCGATATACCCGAGGGCTATGGAATGCTTCTTAGCAGGTATTAGTCAGAAAAACTCAATGGATATTTCTCAACTGATTGGTCCCACCTCTTGTTGCCTCAGAAGGGAAAAGGTGATATGATGAGAGTTGATCGAGAAAGATACATGAAGTATGTGGTAATGGAACTAAATGGTCCCAATGAACCTGTATTTTTTACCAACTCCATCCTTGGGAACTATCATTTCAATGTTTATTCTACAGAAACATGTTTTGGAGAATTCCATGCACGAACAGTTGAAGAAACTTTGACATACACATAGCTGGAAGTTCCCTCCCATAATCCAACTGATAAACTATCATGTATTATAGTAGATGATAGGAATAGTTTCTTAGATAATAGTTCAATTGATGTAACATTAGATTCTATGTTCTGGACACTCTATTTTGATGGTTCTAACTACCTTGAAGGTGTAGGTGTTGTGAGCATTCTCATCGACCAACAAGGGAACCAACATTTGATGGCCAGTTAGTTGGAGTTTACATGCACCCACAATACAAATAAATATGAAGGCTTGCTGCAAGGCCTGAAGAAAGCCATTGATATGAATGTAAAAAATCTTAAAGCTTTTGGTGCCTCATAGATAATCGTGGATCAGGTAAGGAAAAGGATACATTGCAATTCACCACATCTGGTAAGCTACCAACATGAGGTATGTAGCTTAATTGATAGTTTTGGCTCTTTTAATACCACATATATACCTCGAGAGTAAAACCAAAATGCTGGTCTAATGGCTAGTATGGTTACTGAACTTTCACCTAATTTTATATTAAAGAAGAATAGATGTTATGTTGATTTGATTTTTAGACCATCTATGCGTGATAATATCTCAAATTGGCAGGTGTTTGAATATGACAAGCTTATGAATGGGAGTAAAGAGGAGGCTAAACCCTACCAATAGAATCTTCGAAACATTCATCTAGGCCCAGGACCATTGGTGAAGAAAGAGTTTAACAAAATGCTAGATGCTAAAATCATCTTTCTGGTCATACACACCCCCTGCATAGCCAATCTCATTCGAGTAAGGAAGAAAATTGGAGCCATTAGGTTGTATATCGATTTCAGAAACCTAAACCAAGCATCACAAAAAGATAGCTACCCTATCCCTTCTACAGAACACATTCTTCAGTGCATTTTTGGGTCTGAAATGTTGTCCTCATTAGATATGTTTTCAGGATGTAATTAAGAATTGGTGTCTAATGGAGATCAGCGTAAGACAACATTCCAACACTTATGGCTGAGCTCATTCCAAGTTATGGGAAAATTTGGTCAAGGAACTTACAAATTGAAAACTTTACAGGGAGAAACTGAAAAAATCCCTGTTAATGGTAAACATCTCAAGGGATACTTCCAGTAGCCACCACATGGTGGTTTCCTCCTGAGTAGGATAGGATTCATTTTATTTTTTCTATTAGTTTAGTTACATTTTTGTCTTTTCCTTTCTCGTTTTTCTGCAAATTTTATGTTCTTTCTATTTTAAATTACAACCCTTTTTAGCGAGTTGATTGTAGTCGTCCAGTCTCATTTTACCTTTTCATATTACCTCCATTCGCCACCTTCAGCTCTTGCTTAACTCATTAACCTGCTGATAAGTCCGCTGATCCTAAATCCATCACTACCTTGCAAATCCAATGAATTTTCCATGAGCCCATGAAAACTAGAAAATCAACGGTGGAACTCAAACTGAAGCCACTCATTGGTACCTGTTGGGAACTAGGTGATATATGTTGATAACTTGGATATTTGCAGCATGTAGGGGCATCTTTATAAAACAAAATGTGTAGCTACAGTTGTACTAGCATGGAGGAACGCTACATTTTTAAATAAATCCCACTTAGACCTAGCCTATACTTTCTTGTAAGGTTTACAATCATTCTCCATTGGTCCCATCCACCACACTAAATTGTCAAATACCTGTTGTCTATAAGTAAACCTCCTTTCATGGGCTAAGATCACTGTCATATACCCTGTGGAAATTCCAATTGTGCTCAAGTCCTTGTGCCTGAAACTGGAAGGACTTATTTAAAATAAAATGAAATGTCATGTCCTTGTGCGAATCTGGAAGGATAGGTTGTTTGGGAAGCCAGTTAGAGTAGGGACTATTGCTAAGCTTAGAGTACCAGTTGACACAACATGCCCAACCTTGCTTAAGTGGTTTAAAAATATGGCATGATCCATGATTGTGCCCCATTCGATCATATGAAACTGTAGTGTTGAAATTCTTATATAATGTGCAGATAAACATATCCACATCAATCTTGATGAGCAATAAAGAGCTAAGGTACACACCTAAACAGGTATGGATAGACCAGTGATGGCCCCAAAAGGATTTTTGAAAGTGGGAAACAGGTAAAGGAAGGTCAATAAATGCCATAATATAACCATTGGAGAATGGTTGTCAAAACCTTATCAGTAAGAAGAATCTATTTGTATTTATCCCACATGAAACAATTAATGTTAGAGTGGAACCCATGCCTATTCATATATACAATTTTCATTTCATGTTTATCCTAACACTGTAATGTTCTATTGATCTGAGGTTTATTTGGAAACATTGATAACTAGTTCACCGAATGGTTCACCATTTGTTGTGGCCACAACCACCACACTATTAAAACTTTCCATTGTAGAAATTTTGAATGGGTCCCCTAAAAGTTGATCTTTCATCTCTTCGAATGATCTATTTGATCGCAGGGACTTTAACCCTTCGCTAAGTCAAATATTCAATTTCTAAATGGCGAAAATCCCCTTGAATAAATCTCTGTCACATGGTTCATTCATGACCCAGTCTTTCCTTTCATTCACATCTTTTATCAGGACTTTCCTCAATCATCATAACCATTAATGGCACATTTCTGCCCGCACATATAATTTCTCCTACCTTTACTATGGCCGTTCATGCATTTAACACACAAAACCTTCTATCACATCTTCATCCCCCTTTTAACTCTTCACAAGGGCAATGCTTCACAAAACACATTTAACATACCATTTATCACTTATCATACGTCGCCTTGATTAGGGGCAAAGGCTTGTTTATTATGAATAATTGTGATGCGATTAAGTCCTCAATCACATCGCATATCACAATTGACAAGACCCAAGGGTTATTCATAATGCAACCACAATGGACCAGATCCATCAGTGTCATTAACCATAGCATATAAAATTTCAAGTCTGGAAGCCCCCATCGCATATCACAATCGGCAGGGCCCCAGGCCTATATATATAAGGCACCTCGTTATACCCCAGACCCACCGACGATTATAAAACTTGGCATATAATATCTCAAATCCAGCCTATACGGTCGGACGTGGGTTTTCCCATATACCCTTGTGTTTTTGGAAAAATATGGAAATCAGGCTTTTTGAGAGGGAAGGTTTACAAGACGGACGCACCAAGATTATCAACCGCGACATATACATTATCTTGTCTAGAACCAATCACATATTGCAATCGGCAAGGCCCTAGGCCTAAGCATATTGCAATATGCGATATGGCGGACTCGCTGACCTGATTAAACATAATATATATGCTATCAGGTCCACCCTTTCCCCATTGCAAATCACTATCAGTGGGGTTTAGCTCTCATGCATAAGGTGTGACACCATACAATCGACCCACCGATGATTATAGGCTCCGATATATAATTTTTGAAATTTGTTGTATGGCCGAACGCGGGTTTCTCCCGTATTTTCCTATGTATTTGATATAATGCCATAGTTGCAATTTTTTAAAGGAAAAGCCCATTAAAGTGATATGTGGACCCGATAGGGTATAGGTTCCTGCTTGTAGTTTTACAAGTCCGGATTTTGGATGTAGCCTTATGTTTTGCGAGGACTTTCAATGTAAATCGAGTATTCACCTACAAGACCAAATCAATGAGTAGATTAAGGACCAAGGGCTGATTCCTTCGCAATTGTTGTTCATAATGTTATAAATTCTTCATGAATGCAAAATTTTTGTTTTTAAGCAATTTTTATCATATCTATATATGTGGAACTAATGCTAGCCATTTCTGCAGGTGAGGACTGAGAGAAGGCAAGCTAGGCCTAAGGATGGATGCATAAGCTTCAAGTTTGACTTCAAATAAAAGATACATGCATAGATCTGAGGCGTTTACCCACGTGGATATGTTTATTTGAAGATTGGGTTTCACGGTGTGGCGATCATGTTTCCAGGTGTTGCCTATGTATGCGGAAAGTGAAACCGCTCCAGATTACATCATGAAGGGATGACACACAAACATCCCCTCTGATCAATAACCATTCAATTTCCTAGGAAATGAAGTTCTCTAATGACAGGAAATCTCCTCTATGTGTCAACTTGGCTCCCCTTATCTATTTTGATTTGTATAATGAAGGAAGAAAGGGAGAAGGAGAAGGGGTGAAAAGGAAGACCGAGACTCATTTCCAGGGGCATAAATATTCCCTCCAGAGAAGAAACCTGGGCTTCTTTCATTTAGTATATCAAATTTTGTTTATTGTGAGTAACGAAGATTGTTTGGGTTAGAGAAGGAGCCTTTTATCATATTGATTTTACTCTTATTTATATGTTAAGAATCAGGATGTTATTGAGAGCATAAATATGAATGTGATTTGTGTTTTTGCCCATTGATGACTTACAATTTATGATTAGCTTTGGTTTTTTGAATGTGATTCTTCATCATAGTTAATTCATGAGCAGTCCCTGATTTGAAACTATGTTAAACATTAGTTGCAAGCTTTAATTTCATAAAAGGAATGTGTATTCACGTATGATTGGATTACAATTTAGAATTGATGTAGCCTTTTTCTTATGTGAACTAGTAATTGTTTCATTTAGACTTGCGATTCATATATGATGTTTAAACTCTCTTTCGTCATGCTCCTACATGATAGATTAGGATAGCTAGAACTAGACTAAAGTAGTTAGAAGTAGTGTAGATAGGATCTAATACATAGAGGTTAGCTGTTTTATTTTGTTGATTTAATTGAATTCGTCCTCCCAGAAGCAATCTATCAATGCATTTAACAGTTTATGGGGTCCCTTAAAACCCATTGGAACTAGCAATTCCAAATGAAAGTAGGTCTAATTGGGGCTTGAGATCAGGTTAGTTCCCCTTGTTGGTATAGCGAACATTCGCCATGTCAACATACCCCTAGGTCAACTTGGTAAACCTAGTAAATTGAGGTCCACCTAGAAAACCTACTTGTAAATGGTTGAGCATGGTCGAATATGGTTGACATAATAAACATAGATTAACGTAGTAAACCTAATTCAACCTAGTAAACCTAGTAATCATGATTAATATTGTAAACATAGGTCATCCCAATAAATGTAGTAAGCATATGTCAACCTAGTCAACCTAGGTCAACCAAGTAAACCTACATCAACCTAACAGGCCTAGTAAACCTATGTCAATATAGTAAACCTAGTTGATTATGGTTTATTAAAATGGTTGTCACATTATGACATTCTTTGTTGTTAATCATGTTGCGATGTCATTTCTTGTTTGTCAAATTATAACATTGTTTCTTACTCATCACATTTGACACCATTATTTTCTCTTATTGCAATGTTCTTTCTTGTTCGTCACCTTAGAAATTTATTTGCTATTCTTCACATTATGGTGTTGATTATTTTTTTATCACAGTGTAACATTAGTTGTTGTTTTTCACATTGGGAACAATATTAAAGTTAATGCTCATGGTGACCATGGCTCGCCATAGCACCCATGTTGACCATGGTTGACTATGGTTGACTTAGTAAACCTAAGGTAACAAGTAAACATAGTAAATATTGAGCTAACCATGAGAGAATATGTATTAAATAGTCCCATGCTTTCCATTCCAATGGGTGGTGTTGATATTGTACTAGGAGTCTAATGGTTACAATATTTGGGGATGATAGATTTTGATTTTCAAGAACTTTTCTTCAATTTTTTTTTGGATGGAAAGCAAATTAAATTAAGGGGTATCACAGGGAAACTTGAGAAGATAATTAGCTCTGAAGGCATGAAAATTATTTTGAAGAAGGAACAATGAGGGGTAATTGCACAATTACGTTCACTAGAAGTTCAAACATATAAGTCATCCATTTCTCTATATCTCCAAAAAGTCTTGGACAATCATTCCAAGGTGTTTGACACTCCCAAAGGCATCCTATAAATTTTTTATTATGGTCATACTATTCACTAAATTCTAGAAAATTTTCCTCCAAAAATCAAGCCTTACGGATATCCATATGCGCAAAAGAGTGAAATTGAACATATAGTTGTAGAAATGCTAGAGGTCAGTATAATTCAACCTAGTCAAAGTTCTTTCTTTGCTCCAGTAGTATTGGTGCACAAGAAGCATGGATCATGGCATATGTATCGGATTATAGGGAGCTCAACAAGCTCACTATTAAAAATAAGTATCCCATTCCTATCATTGATGAATTGTTGGATGAATTACATGGAACAATTTACTTCACCAAGATGGATCTTCATTCAGGATATCATCCAATTAGAATGAACATTGAAGAAATTTTGAAAACAACATTTAAAACCCATGAAGGTCATTATGAATTTTTTTCATGCCTTATGGTCTTACATATGCACCTTCCACATTTCAAGGTTTGATGAGTTCCATTTTCAAACACTTAAAAAATTTGTGTTAGTAATTTTTTTGATGATATTCTAATGTACAACAAGTTTGATCCAGGTAGATATTGATGACCACTCACTTATTCCACTTGGAACCTGACCATTGTTCTTTTAGTTTTTTTTTCAATTTCCTTAACTGTAGCACAATTTACTATTTTTGGCAGTTTTTAGGGTCCTGAACTTCTAGAGCCATTTTGAGGCCGTAAACGACATTTTTTTGGTGAAATTATATCAACATTTTTATCAAAACAAACATTACTAGTTGTACTCCTCAGGGAGATCTTTCCAACGAGGTATCATACACATCAAATGAAGATAATATGACCAAGTTACGACCCCGAGAAGTTGGCTTCCCAACTAACCCCAATGGGGCCCATAAACTCTTGGTGTTACATCTCCTTGGGTTAGGGTTTTGGTTGTTTAGGGTTTTCTCTTATTGTTCAATAATAAAAAGGCCCTTGAGCCTCATTGTAACTAATTTCAAAGGCATGTAACTGCCACATCGCATCTCAAAGATAAGCTACCATCGCTTGAGCTAGTCTTATTTCCATTATCTTTGTAAGCACATTTCAGCATTTGATATTAATGAAATGAAGTGTTATTTCCACTGCATCTCTGTATTTATGGTTATATATGTAATTTGGTGCATTCCTATTTAAATTTGGATCAGTGGTATCAGAGAGCTTCTCTTTCTGTGCTTTTCTTTGCATGTCCCCAATGAGGTTGGTATATAAGGAGTTAGGGCTCGATCTGGTTGAACCTTTGCAAGCTTAGCCTCAAAAACACTGACGGCCATGAATGGGGGAAGAAAAAAAGACGAGGGAGCAGGAGATCCTATCAAAATATTACTCGAGGAGGCCCTCGAGAAAAAAAGGAACACGATGATGGATAACTTTGCCCAGATCCATCAATGATTTCTCACTGGCGATGCATTGACATCCAGCAACCACTCTGGAGGCTCCACACCTTTTAAGCTACAAATAAACTTTAACATTCCCATATTTCAAGGCCAAATAGATGCAGATGCAGCAGATAAATGGTTAAATCTACTAGAAGGATATTTTTTGTTCATGATTTTTCCAATTGGGAAAAGATTACTTTTTCTCTTCACAAAGACGCCCCCCACATCAAGGACTGGCGGGAAACCTATTGTGAGAAGAAGGATGAAATTACAACATCACTATTTTTAGCCGCTCCCACTTGGAATTCATTTCGAGACACCATCAAGGAGTTGTACTACCCTGTCAGGAGATATGAGGACAAATACACAAACTAGGCCATGCTGTAGCAGGGAAGGGACCAAGATGTGTTGGAGTTTAACAATTTCTTTCATATGCTTTGTACGGAGATGGGTATCAACGATTATGAGAAACATTTGGTACTCAAGTACCACAACTTCCTACACATATACATCTAGGACAAGATGGAGTTCATGGACATCTCCTCGCTCGACACGATGTACTAATACACCATCAAGATCCAGAAGAAGTTTAAATAGAAGAAGCGAGAATTTGGATATGCAAATTTGAAGCAAGGAAAACGTGCCCCCAAACTATAAAAAAAAGGAACAAGCCAACATACGATGGCCCAGGACAACCTGCCAAAGCGAAGAGCAAAGGACAACACTACGAAGTTGAAGAAGGAGAGGGGAAAGTGGTGTGAGTTCCACAAGATCTCCACTCACAGCATAGGTGAGTACGGGCCAAGCAGTCACTAGTGGCCAAGATAAAAGCTTTAGAATTAGATTCATGTTTTGAATCTAAGTCAAAACCTGACAAGGGTAATGACAAAGGGAAGAATATTATCGATGCGAAGCCCAACACCACCACTGCCACCATGAAGATCCAGAAGGAGGGACTCGAAGATCCAGAGGTGGAGGGGCATCTCTTCCACTCCTACATGTGGGTAAAGGGTTCCTCGATACAGTTCATTGTCGATAGCGACAGCCAAAAGAACCTCATTGCAGTAGAGGTTGTGAAGCGGCTAGGCTTTCTGAACACAACACACCCACAACCATACACCATTGGGTGGGTTGACCAAGCATGGGATCTTTACTTGGGCCAACAATGTCGCCTTCCATACAGCATCAATCCCTTCAGGGATGAGGTATTATATGACATTTCTATGCTTGATGTTTGTGATGTATTATTAGGCAAACCATACTTGTGCAAGCAATATGTTGTGTATGATTCAATGCCTCGCACTATTCTTTCTACCTATGGAAATAAGTTGTACAGGATACCGGAGGTAGCACCGCCTATCACCATCTCTCTCGTTACTGCAAAACAATGCAGTAAGCTCATTTCCAAAACCAAGAAATTTGTTTTCATGATGATACAACCTAAGAAAAATAAGAATATGATGGCCATGACCTCTATACAAAGCCCCTCCACATGAAAAAAATAGATGGACAAGGTCATGGAGTAGTATGAGGAAATCTTCACCCCCTCTGCAAGGTTGTGTCTACACTGTGAGGTTAAGCACTCCATCGATCTAACCCTAGGGGTGCCATTGCCCAATGGACCAATCTATCGGTGCTCTATTCTAGAGCATGATGAAATCAAGAGGTAGATTCAATAGTTGTTGCAGAAAGGTCACATATGTCCGAGCTCATCGCCCTATGGGAGCCCGATCGTTTGGTACAGAAGAAGAATGAGACTTGGAGAATTTGTATTGATTGTTGGGTGCTGAGCAATATCACTATATGGAATAGGTACCTGATCCCATGGATTGATGACCTTCTGTACCAACTCAAGAGGGAAAAATATTTCAGCAAGATCGACTTGAAGTCTAGATATCACCATGTACCAGTCTAACCCTTTGATGAATGGAATACTGCACTAAAAGCCAAGGAGGGCCTTTTCAAATTATTTTTTATGCCTTTTGGGTTGACGAATGCTCCTACAACCTTCATGAGCATGATGAATGACATCTTGCAGCCATTCAAAAACTCATTTGTAGTTGTATACTTGGATGACATCTTGATCTTCAACTAGAGGTGGGGAGAGCACCTCCACCACATCCGACATGTTGTCTAAACACTACACCAACACAATATGTGTGCCAATTTGGAGAAATGCACTCTTGGCATGACCTGAGTTCAATATATGGGATATATTATTGATGAATGGGGGGTGCATGTGGATCCAACCAAGGTCCAAGTCATTCAGGATTGGCCAGCCCCAACTACTCTGACAAAGCTCCACAATGTTTTGGGTCATGCCAATTTATATCACAAGTTCGTGTTGGGGTTATGTCATATCTCTTGGCCCTTGAGTCAAGTCACCAAGGGAGGAGTAAAAGAAAAATTCTTTCAGTCTAAATCTCAATAGAAGGCACTCGTAGAGTTGAAACATTGCCCCTACTCTACACCAGTGCTCTAATTATCGCACTTGCAACAACCATTTGAGATAGAGATAGATGCCTTTGACTATACTATTTGGGTGGGGTAGTCCTTACTCAATAGGTGCATCCAATGTCATATCATAGTGAAACACTTTTAGACACTATCCATAAGTATCCCACTTATGATAAGGAGATGTATTCTATTGTGCAAGCCTGTTGACAATGGAAGCATTACATTTTGGGAAAGGACATGGTCATACACATAGACCACTGACCCGTGCAGTTCATACAGACCCAAGGGAAGTTTCAGAATTATCGCCATTAGAAGTGGTGCAGATACCGACATCAGTTCCATTTGAATATCAAGTACAATAATGGAGTCAAGCCAGGCAGTAAGTCCACAAAACAAACAATTGATTCATATATTATTCCATAGGTAGGTCATTGTTATATACAATAGGGAGTGATTGTTCAGTTCATCTCCCGATGACTGTTCACATTCCTAATTTAATTATTTACATAAAATTCCCCCAATCATGAAGATTAGGTGTCAACACTCCCCCCCTTAATCTGAAGGGATGTTGGTGAGTCCAAGCATCATTCTGAATCATTCAAGCTTTTCACTTCCAAGTGCTTTGGTGAAGATGTCTGCAATTTTCTCATTTGTGGAAAAATGACGAAGATGGATTGTTTTCGCCTCAACATGATGTCGAATTAGATGATATTTAGTATTGATATGCTTCGTTCGATCATGGAACTTTGGGTTCTTGGCCAACTTTATTACAGAGGTGTTGTCAATCATGAGTGGAGTTGGTTGTACCTGTTTTACCTGCAAATCTTCAAGAATTTTCCTGAGCCACACAATTTCTTTTGTTGCTTTAGCTGCTGCCACATATTATGCTTCTATTGTGGAATCTGCTGGAATTGATTATTTGCGTGATCTCCAAGAGACAACTCCTGATCCAAGACTCATAGCATATCCTGAAGTAGATACTCCAGTTTCTTTGTCTCCATTGAAGTTTGAATCAGAGTATCTGATCAAACTAAAGTCATCCACCTGTGTGTACTTGATTCCATAGTCTTGAGTTCCCTTCAAGTACTTTATAACTCTTTTTGTAGTAGACCAATGTCCCTCGCAAGGCTTTTGCATAAACCTGGAAAGGATTCCGAAGGCAAATGAAATGTCTGGTCTGGTAGTAGTAAGGTAGTTGAGACTTCCTACAAGCTGTGTATACTTTGTTGCATCCTCAAATTCCTTTCCTTCAATAGATGTGAGATTTAAGTTTTGTTCCATTGGAGTGGTAAGAGGATTGCACTCTGTCATGCCAAATCTATTTAACAAATCTCCAATGT